>LQNS02000211.1:6630922-6644211 GCA_001587735.2 Parhyale hawaiensis | reverse complement strand
CTTTTCTTTTATCGATAAATTATTTATTTAAATTCGATATTACCCTCTGTTGGATCCACCCACTTCGTCCTGCGCGCAGTCTCTTCAAAAGCAGATCTTATTGACACTGGGTGGACTTAAAAATCTAAGACTTGTTTGTGCGGCGCAGCCCCGAGATGATGTACGGCATTGGGCCGATAACATGTTTGTAACACGACCGGGACACATTTGGTGTCCTGCCCTCTATATGTTGTCAGATAGTAGGTGAAGCGAATTTTTTTCTCTGAGATAGATGGCAATATATGGGTTTTTTAGTGAGGCACTGCTTATTAGATGCTCGCTCACTAAAGCGTTTTGCACTCGGATAGAAGATTTGACGTTAAGCAGTAACTGGCCCAGTAACTGTCTGCATCGCCCTGTAGTGTAATTACAACCCAGCCATGAAGAAACAGCATCGCAGTCTCTTCAACGCCCAGCCATGAACTAACAGCAACTCAGTTTTTTCACAGCTTAATGCCGGAAAAATACATATATAGTATACATGTATACATATATATACGTTATCATTAGAGCTAGGACATTGGAGCATTTATACGTAAAATGCCACTAGCGCTTTTAATGCTCCATAATGCTCCATACGCTCTAAAGGTTCCAAAGTGCTCCGTAGTGCTCCATTTGACTCTAACTGCGATAAAGTTGGAGCAATCTCAAATAACTGAAGCATTCTCAGCAGGTGATCAACAGCACCTTCAAGTGCACTGAATATCAACAAGCTTGATTCAAGCATAAATAAATGACAACAGCAATATTCAATACACATTGACATGAGTTATACCAGTTTGAATGTGGCAAAATGGTTGAAGTAGGGAACTTCTTGGAAGTGAGGTAATTTTATTTTGAGTTCCCCATACTATGACCCACTAATGAATAAAAGAGCATAATCGGTTGATGAATGAGATGTGCATGATCAGTTCATGATTTTTTAAAATATACAGGGTGTTGAAAATTCCAGTGCAAATATTTTAACCACAAGTAAATGATCATAGCCGTATCCTGTGGTGTAATTCTTTTTTTTTTTTTTTTTTTTTTGCCAAATTCAATTTTTTGAAAAGTTACAGCATTTCTAATTTTTATTCAGAAAGACAATTTTCGCTCTAAAAATTCAATTTTCAACTGATTTAGATGAAAATTGATAGCAAAGTAAATCTTTCGATGATTAACCCTTTTTCTACTAAAACTCCGTTCTTGCTATGAGGTTCTAAAAAAAGTTCATAGAAAAAAGCACTATCATTGTAGTCACTCGAGCTCACAGTTTAGTTGAGTCGTAAATAAAATACTAGCACTGACTTCAGACGGGTTGTTAAATATGTTGTCCAAATTTCCAGAGAAAAAAATAACGCACTGGTTTTAATAATCAAAATTTGAATGCGGCATCCGACGATGCCGTCAGTACCGAAAGGATTAATGTGCACATGTCAAAATTTGAAAAAAGTGTAAAATAACTGAGAAAATGACGTTCAAATTCAAAATAGGCCCCAGAAATTAGTAGTCACACTCGTGAAAAATGAGGAAACTACAATGAAAGCCTATTTCAAGACCTCTCAGACGATGTAGTGTATGACAAAAAATAATCAGATCAAGCTCATTTGCCTGGAGGCAAACTGATATAAGTTCCACAGTATTGACGCGCACCCGCTTGTTGCCCTGTCACTGTACCGGATAGGCATGGCTAAACAAACATCAGTGCTGCGATAAGTGGGTTCACGTTGCATGACTGGGCAGTTAGCAGCGTTACAGTAAATTGGTGTTACTCTTAACGTAGTGAAGTCCATAAACGAAATGATAAGCAACCAATCGTCTAGCTGAAAAACTTTCCTCGAAGCTAATAATTTGTTTAGGTCTGTAAACTTTAAAAGTTTAAATTTTGTCTGGTGAATCTTTTTGTCATGTCTTCATTTACTTAAAAATGCCAATTTTTTTTAATATTGGCGACACGGTTGTAAATGCAATGAACCTCATTAGGGTTTTAGGCAGTGATTACTCAATCAGTGACAAAATAAGAGAAAACGTACTTAGACTGGATTTAGGGTGTGGTTTTCTAATCATTTGATTCTGATCTACAAACATAATGTAAGTAAAGTTAACCATATAGCTGTTCTACTTAATAACTTATTATTCATTAGCCTATTGTTTGTTAATTTAAAATAATATCGTCTGGGGTGCAGCCCCTCATTGTTACATTAGCAAACTAGAATTTGTACAAAATAAAATGCTATGACGAATTCTTCGTGTTAAACGAGACAGTAATAGCATACCGTTAATGAGCAGTAATGATATGTACCGCAAGTTACGGATGTTGCAATTTCAAGATGTGTATAATGATTCGCTACTTGTATTTTTCCGTTCACTCATACATAATCATCCTGTTATTTTTGAACAGTATTACGGCTCACTCATTCCCCCAACAAAACTATGAGATGAGACGACCCATTCTCAATCTTCCAAATGTGCGTGTTGACGTTGAAAAAAGGTCGACTATTTTTCAAACAGCGTCTCTTGTTAATAGAATACCAACGCACCTATTAGACCCTATATCTAATGACGCCTTTAAAAAACGGCATAAAGATCATGTCATGCAATTGTACTAGCATAACAATTACTTGTTGCCCAAAAAGTTTCACAACTTTTCTATGGGTTATGCAGATATATTACTGTATGTGTATTGTAATAAGAAAAGTATTCAGCATTTTACTGTATATCTGTGTGCAATAAATCAAAATCAACTCAACTCTAAATGGTATATACAACTTGAGTTTTATCCAAAAATCCTCCTCAAACGTAGTAAAACTCACTTACCGCTTCACTGATATTCGTCTAGCTATGCCTATCTGGTGCACGGACAGGGCAACATGCGGGTGCGCTTCAATACCGGTGTGACTTATATCAGTTTACCTCCTGGCAAATGCGCTCAATCTGATTATATTTTATCGTGTATGACATCACCTGAAAGGTCTTGAAAGAGGCTTTCGTCATAAGTTTTTCGTTTTTCACGAGTGTGACTCTTAATTTGTGTAGCCTGTTTTGAATTTGAACGTCATATTCCCAATTATTTCACACTTTTTTAAATTTTGACGACATTGAAAGATTTACTTTTCTACCAATTTTCATCAAAATCGGTTAAAATTGAAATTTTTACAGCTAATTTTTTTCGGGTAAAAATTAAAAACACCGTAACTCTTTTAAAAATCTGAATTTTGCAAAAAAAAAAATGCAGCACAGGGTACGGCTATGGTGACATTACTTGTGGTTAAAATATTTGCACTAAATTTTCCAACACCCTGTATAGTTTAATTTTTCAGGATAATTATCTCCGCCAAGGAGGTTATGTTTTCGTCAGGTTTGTCTGTTTATCTGTCTGTCTGTCACCGAGATAACTCAAAAAGTTATGGAAGGATTTTGACGAAATTTACAGAGATTGTTAGTTATGTTAGGAGGAACAGCTGATTAACTTTGGTGAAGATCCGTCCATGGGTTTGTTTGTTTGTTTGTTTATTTGTATGTTTGACTTATGTTTGTTATAATGTTGGTTAGCAGCATAACTCAAACAGTTATGAAAGGATCTTCAAAAAATTGAAGAAACTGCCAATACTATTAAAAGGCACAAGTGATTAAAATTTGGAGTTGATACAAAAGAAATCATGGTTTCAGAGCTAATTTGAATTTTTCGTTACCGTTGCCTTACTTGGCGGAGGTATGCGCTCTCAGAGTGCTCTAGTTCTTGTATTGAATCCTTCAAAAATATTTTCAAAAGCAAAACTTCGTTTAAATTCTTACTCCGATATGTGTGTAAATTATACTTTGGTGCACGAATTGCTCGGATAACTGCCTCCAAACGCTCCGGCACCTACTCCAAACGCTCCGGCAACTATCCAAACGCTCCTATAAATGCTCTAAATGCTCCGGTAACTGTTCCAAACGTTCCCATAAGTGCTCCTGATGCCCTTTTCTATCGCTACTATTGCACACTTATAGCGCTACAAATGCTCCTTTTAAGCGTTACTACTGCTCTTTTTTAAGAGCTCCAATGTCTTAGCTCTAGTTATAATTACAATTGCATATCCGCCATAAATTTAGATAGTTCATGATATTGATGTATGCTTTAATAAATACATATGAGGCGAGAATTAAGTGCAAAAAATAAGTTGGTCTAGTCAAACAATTGTAGCAAATTTGTTACTTATTATCGTTTAATATCTGGTTGGCAGCGATTTATAGATACAGCTAGCAAAACAGTCTCTGCTACGGTAAAATCAAAAATGTTAATTTTTTATGCAGGCTGTGGTTCAAGTAACGACTGTCATTTTCCTTTTGCCAGTGCTTTTAGCAATCCATCTTGAATCTGTTATGCAACTACCATAATTTTTTGTCTAGGACCGTTTCTTTGCAATCCATATTCAATCGGTTATGCAACTACTATAATTTTCTGTTTGAAGCCGTTTCTTTGCAATCCATCTTGAATCGGTTATGCACCAGCAGTAAATTTCGTATTTGGCTCCGTTGTTTAACTATCCAATAGTCATGACACTGCCGTACCTTTTTATGGTCTCTCTGATATACACATCTCTTTCGGCCATGCAGTAGCCGTAAATTTTCTATATGTCACCTTTACCAAGCTAGGCATATTTCAAATGCATCACTCCAGATTCGTCTATAGATTCCCCGTAAGCCACATTGTCAGCAAAGCAAAGTTGAAAGTTTCGCTGCTCTTACAACAATGGAAGGCCCCCTTGCAGTCTCAGCTGACCATACACCGAGTGATTTAGCAGTGAGTGAGGTGACATAGAGAAGAGGCCACTCGAAGTGCTCGTCGTTTGTAGCAACTAACACAAGGGTTTCAACAAACTAAGCCTTTCCCCTTGGCTTAAAAGCACCGAATCTGTGGAGGAGGGGGGTCTGTAGTGCCTGTAAAATCCACAATAATTGTGAGCATTGTATTTTTTAGTGAAACTGCACTAAGTACATCCAAAAGAAACCGTAAACACAGAAACCATGCTTACTGCGAAATAAGCAATTACCATAAAATGGTCCAGAAATACGCTCAATTCTGGGAAAATTTACTTTCGCCCTCAACCTTTATCAGCTCTTGTTTTTTTTTTTTTTTTAGATCAAGCCTCTAAGTTTGCTTTAGTATAAGATGCCGCTTCTAAAGTTTCAATAATGCTCTAAAGAATAACAGGAATATGCCTCTATTCTTGGCTCGCGCGATAACTTTGGCTTTGCGAGCCAGACTGCAAAACTCCCGTAACAAAATACATCGGAAAATTTTCATAAGCATTAGAAGCATAACTTAATAGTCTTCTAGCGCAAACGTTGCCATTATATATTATGAGGGATGCTGCATTAAATTTTCTTGGTATCTGGAAAAAGTATAAAAGAAAGTTTATTAAAGTAAATCACTTGTCGAAACTCAGAAGAGAGAACGTTTATTCGGACAACAATACGATTTTCTGCATGCGTCAACAGTTGTTCTTCTCACCTTGTCCCGCTAATAGATTTTTCCAATCGTTCTATCACAATACCCTTAAATCAAAGAATGTTCAGCCCTCTCTGTACACGAGGACGTCAATCATTCAATTTCATCTGGTCTTCCGAGAATACACTAAAACCCAGCGTTATTTTTTATGTTAACTGGCAAAACTTTTAATTTTTACCATCATCATATACAGTACCATCCAAAACTAAGGGACAATTTTCAAAAGCGGCATAACTTTTTCTAACCATACCAGGTACTTCTTCTTCTGCACACTATTAGCAAGTAAGATGTTGATTATTGTGTTAAAATTTGAGACATGTATGAAGGATAATAAAAAAGTTATGAACGAAACCTTTTGTCTTGAAATTTATAACTTCCAAAACTAAGGGACAAAAAAAGAGAAATTTAGTTAATTTCTTATTCAGCCCGTATTTCTTTATCTACACCGAAGACAAAGTTTGACACTGACATTTATAAACGTTGTTCGTTACATGATGGCACCACGTCAGAAAGTTGATTATATCCTGCAATAAGATATCATCAAGTTGCACAAGAATAATTTCACTATTAGAGAAATTTCTGAGACGGTAAACCGTTCGAAAAGTTTTGTGGGCAGAATAGTGAAGTCGTACGATGAAACCGGCTACATTGGTGCCCCTAAAAAAGCCGGCAGGCCCCGTAAAACGTCAGTTAGAGAGGACAGAGTTATCCAGCGTACGTCATTGAAGGATCGTTTCAAGTCCTCAGCTGCGATAAGTAGGGAAATGAATGACACAACATGCATGAAGGTCCTAAGTCAGACCGTTATTCGGCTCCTTCAAGAAACAGGGTTATTTGCAAGACGCCCCCAGAAAAAAACCGCTTGTGAGTGCCAAGAATAAGAGATTAGAGTTTGCAAACAAGCATGTTAACTGGTCCCATTTTTGGCTAGAATGTTTTTCAGTGATGAAAGCAAGTTCAGTTTGTTTGGTAATGACGGTAACAACTTTGTTAAAAGACGTGAAGGTGAGAAATTAAGTGTAAAGTGTACTAAGAAGACTGTGACATTTATCGGCGGGAGCGTGATGGTTTTCGGTATGTTCGCTAGTCTAGGGATATCGCCTCTCGTTCGTTTGCAAACCCGTGTGGATGCCCAGGTGCATAAATATCTGATGGAAGGTATTCTCGTGCCTCATATTGTAAACTCAGGTGTCCCCAAACCTATCTTCATGCAATACAATGCCCCCTGTTACAAGGCAAAGATAGTCATGAGTTACCTCGAGCAGCAAGATCTCGAAGTTATGGATTGGCCACCACAAAGTTCTCATCTAAATCCAATCGAGATTCTTTGGAAAACACTAGTGGTGAAAGTTATGGCAAGAAACCCTATCAATACGGAAAACTTTGGATGAAACTTCAAGAGAAATGGGAGAAAATTACTGTTGAAGATTGTCAGTCTCATTCGGTCATGTAGTCGACGATGTGAAGCGTAATCGAATGCAAGGGACTATTTACAAAATATTGATTGTTCACCACCATTTTGCTAAATATATCTAGCAAAATATTTAGTTAACTACATTTTTTTCTTGTTTGTCCCTTAGTTTTGGACGTTATAATTTTCAAGAGAGAAGCTTTTCGTTCAAAACTTTTTATTATCTTTCATACATGTCTCCAATTTTAACACAATAATCAACATCATACTGGCTAATAGTGTGCCGAAGAAGTTAGAAGTTATGCCGTTTTGAAAATTTGTCCCTTAATTTTGGATGATACTGACTGTATATGTGTGTGTATTCTTATAACTCGACGCAAGGACTACTATTTGTAGTCGGAATAGAATAATTTTTTACCGTCGTGCTAAAAGACTTAATACAACAACTTTTATATATATATAGGGTGGTGTTTAACTGACATGCTTTGTTAGCATAACGAGAAAATTGTCGCGTTAACGGGATTTCGCTAGGCTAATAAACCATTTTGTCCTGTTAAACCACGAACTATGAGAGCATAAATATATATATATATATATATATACTGTACAAGCTGTATTGGACGTAGGCAACACGCGTAGACATGACAGTGCAAGAAATTTTTACTCAAAATGAGAATTATTTTTCTTCCCCTTTTAAGTTTTCTTCGAGTAAGCGAAGAAACATGCGAAATCCTTGGGCATACCGTTGTATATTGGTGTTGACAGTCGTATATGCTAAGCTGCCGCTATTTTTCTCATTTTCTTTCTACTCAGCGATTTGGATCTCATAGTATCACCAGTAAAAGAGAGAATCAGTTAGTGCAGCTTCACTTGCACGATAAATGCATCCAAGTGTCACCACAGCAGCCTAGTTGTCAGAACCAACTGTTTATAATTCTAGCGAGCACGTATTAGAATTTGCTATCGGGTACTGTAGTTTGCCGGAACTAAATATTCGTCGCCTGTTAGAAAATCGTGCAAATTCATCGGTCACGAGAAAAGTACCGACTGTAGCTATATTCTTAGTGATATGCGAGACTTTGTTTTCTTACGGAAGATTTTTCTTGTGTTTTTCCACGACGTTTTCCTCCTTCTGGGCTTTTTTTTCCCCTGACCCACCCTCAACTGCCGTCAGCTCCAAGTTCCCGCAGTACCCCCGCAGTACACGGCAGCAGCCACTATACAGTTTGCAACAAATGCGCCAGCACGATCAGTGCCCAGCTGCTGCTTGCGTTTATCGTCTTCCTTCTTCTTCGGAAAATTGGCCCTGCAGCAAATTAGCGAGCCCGAGTTTGCGTCTTTGAACAAGTTGGGTCGGTGCGTCTCCTCTAAAGGAGACAAGTTTAAACTTGACAACTTCAGGGTCGTGAAACAGGACTGTGGCCTCCGTGTGACCTACGTTCGGCCTCCGTATGACCTACGTGTGGCCTCCATACGACCTACGTTTGGCCTCCGTGTGACCTACGTGCGACCTCCACATGACTTAGGTGCGGCCTCCATATGACCAAATGTTGCATCCGTGTGACCTATGTGTGGCCCCGTGTGACAAACGTGTGGGCTTCGTGTGACCTACGCGTGGCCCCCGTGTGGCCTACACGTGTGACTTCCGTGTAGCCTCTGCGATACTTGCGTATGACTTCTGGATGACCTTCGCATTGTGGCTGTATGTATAGCCTCTACGTGATTACCTGGAATCAGCCTTCCAGACGCCAAACCTTGACCTAGGCTATGCCTAGACTCTACTTGGCCTTAGCCTTTTCAATAATGCTTCGGCCCAGCTCTTACCCTGGCTCTGCAGCCTCTGCTCAGTGTCGGTCTAGCTGCCCCCCCCCCCTCCACCCAGCCCCTGCTAGTAATACGGTCTCATCTTAGCAGATTATGCACTGATTCAATGTAATAGGTATATGTTTGTAGATTCTTATAGAGTTTAATTGTGAAAAAATGGCCTTCAGTTGAGATGGTAGCATCAGAAGTATATAACATAATGTGCCAAACACACAGCGATTTGTGTAATATTGTTAGTTGTCCAATTATTCATTTCTTCTAACTGCCTGAATCTTTTTTCATTGACTTTGAAATAGTGGCAATATTAATTTATTGAAATTTTCTGCTAGTCACCGTCATTCAAAATTTAACGTTTTCTTTGATGAAAAGGTAACATAAAGTAATAACTACAATAAAAAACATTTTTAGTCAAACACTTTTATTTCATTTTACAACAAATCGGACGATTGCTCTGTAGTAGTTTTAAATGACTTATTTACCTGCATCATCAGTACCTACGATAATAACAATAACTACTATTATAGAAGCTTCATATGTCATTAACCAGTATGGGGTCAGTGGGTGAACCAACAAGGAGTACGTGGTCTCACATGTAACCTAACAGGAACCACTGGTCTAGCATCTCGGTGTCTCATAGCCTGTGCACACGCTGGTCAAAAGAACGACTTTCATCAGTGAATCATTCGAAAGTTTGCTGAGACCTCGTAAAAATATCTTTGGTTTTACCACAAAAAGATGTTAAAATGTTAGCCGACAGTTCGGTTTGCTCAGCAAGTACCGTTAGTTAAGTGCCGGGCATCTCTTCAAACTTGGCAGGAATAATAACTCAAAATTCTTTGCAAGTGTGTGCTATTTAAATGGACCCAGCAACGCATTAGGACGCGGAGATAGCGAAACTCTTTGGTTCGACTAGCGTGAGTACAGACTATAACTAGTCTATGTTCTGTCTCAGTCTAGTTTTCGCTCAGAACGATCCAGCTTCCATCCGGCGTGTCTCTCCTCCGTTCATCTCCGTCCTGCCCCTCCAGCAGCCCGGCCATAGCATGCAGAGCAGCATCCCTGCAGCTGCGAGCAAATGCAGGGTCTCATAATAAAGTAAGCGTAAGTGCTGGCAGTGACGGCATTGCTGTCACACAACACTGACAGAACAGTTTGCTGCCTCTGACAGCATTGCTGGTTGCTTTGGAGTTCTTGGATTGCTTCCAGAATTCCCAAAAGGCTGAGCTTATCTTTGAGCTAAAGAGAGAGAGTAAAAGGTCCTGTGCGCGCGACTAAAGCGTCTTATGGGCTCCTCTTGGGCTTCTTGCTACGCTCTTGGGTTAGCTTTTTTGTCTTTATAAATTATGCGCTTATCGATATTCTTGCAATTTTGTCTGCTTTAGTTAACGCAAACTGGGTACCCAAACTACAAGACATGGCGAGCTTTGAAGAAAACTTTTGAACGTACAAGTGAATTAACCGACCGACTTTGCATGAATGTGTTGTCGGCGTTTGTCATATTGTTGCTTCACCGCAGTAAGAAGTGCGAGAGGGCTTGCATCTGCTACACTGCATTGAGTTAGCTCCTGAAACCATCCTCTGCTCCTTCTCTCTTGTTATTCCACTTTGCCACATCCTCGTTTTCCTCCTTTCCCATCCCTCCAGCTGCTCTCGTGCTCTACAGCACATTTCTGCTCTGTGCAAAAAAAAAAAAAATTAAAGCACTGTTTCAAACTCGCCCCTAACTCTCGCCCGCCATTTATTCTCTGCCGCAGCACTAAGGCCTTTCTTGAACTCTTCTTAAACTGTAAAAGGTAGTTATACGGCGAGTGCCTGCGACGTTACTCTTGTTCATCGTTCATGGAGTGGAGTGCTGTAGAAAGAAGTGGTGCCTGTGGGATAAGATGGTAACAATAAATAATCGCTGTAAATTTAGTCGTAGTTACTGTGGAGAGAAGAGGCGAGCTAAGCTTGAGAAAATAGCTACAACTGTAGCCTCGGTATATTGTTTGTGCTCACCAAGAGCGATACAAAAAACAGCATTTTGGAGGTAAGAAGGTAACAGGAACAGTGGCATATCATAATGTTGCTCGTTCTCTTTGGGCATGTTGCAGAAAGATTTATCTTTTGTGAAGTAAAAAATGAAACGGTAAAGCATAGTAAAATCACAAGAAAAAATTAAATGAAACCGAAATTTTCTTGCTGCGCGTTGAAGTTGCCGCTCATAATAAGGAATAAAGAAACGACAGGACAGTTTTAGAAATAAAAAGAAATGTGCTTGTTGCTGGTATTTACAGCACAGATTATGAGCGTAACGAAAGGGTGAACAATTATAGAATTAATCTCACGGCTGTGAATAATGATAGCGTAGAGAATACCTCTATAGCAGATTTTTAAAATCCTACATAGCCGTTCTGAAAATTTCAAATGCAATTTTGATAGCTGAAGGAAGCGAGTAACCAAAAGCGCGAACCAAGCCGAGTCCTGACGTAATTTCCCTTATACATTGCGCTTGTGAACAGCTCGAGATTTGACGAACCGAACTCACAGTAGTTACACTCACTCAAAGTCGGTGCCGTGTTGACCACTCGGCTATATCTAACTACATAGTTGAACAAGCTTCAGCATTGATTCAGAGACGGAAGTACGTGTTCAGCTGAAAGTTCTTCTGGATGTTCATATTTTCTGAGCTTAATGAATCCTTCGCTTTATCAAACAGCAACAGCAGAAGTTACAATTACTGCACATGTTATTGGCCTCATAGCTACATATATACCGTACATATATATATATCAAATTACTGTACCAACCCGTATCGTTCTCACCACTGGTATCTTGTCATTTATTTAAAGCAATGGACATCTCACCAGCAATACCGAGTTATCGTACGTCTGATCGTGGCGGCTGCAGCCAGTTTTTGTTTCACGATAATTTAACACGAGTGGTGCTTCAACAAATTTTATATTCAACGTCACTGCTTATATAAAAAAAAATAAAATGACGCACGTAATGGCCAGAAAATTATTCTGCTGTGGTAAGCATGTGCAAACTAATGCAGCCCAGCAAGCTTAAACTATTAAATTACGTTGTGTATTCGCCTCATAGCGTGATAGGAAATAATACCACTTTTTTCTATACAATCTCTTACTTTTGATTATGTCAGGAACCAAACAAACTTATTTAACATTCTGTGTGGTGCTTCATAATTGTCAGTAGCTCAGTTAGCACTATGCGCTGAAAAGTTAAGCCACTTTTGTGTCAAGGGGTTACTTCCCCCCAACACAACAACCACCACCACCCTTACCTATCCCAACCTTCCTCTATCCCAAGCGCACTGTTGTTTAGAGTTGCCGGCGCTGTGTAGTAATTACAGGGAATTCCGCTGCAGTTTTAGTCGCATTGCTTGCAGGATTGTTCCTCGGAGAGCTGCGTGGAGCTGCTGCATCTGCGAATAGCGAAGCGCCGTAGCCATAAAGTAATTCACTATGGCGTTACTGGTCTTCTGACAAACATTAATGCCTGGGCAGCACGACTCAGAGTGCTACGCATGATAAATTTAAGTCATATTTTAAGGAAGCGAGCGTCTCAAAACAAGACGCTTCCAAAGCCTCCAACTATTTACGAGATTTCACTTGAGTTAAAGGAGTGCTGGAGCTACGCTGTCAGTTTATGAGGTGTTTTGTTAGGGTAGGGTGAAGCTATGTATGGTGAGGGTATGGTTATGGTGCTGTGAGGGTAGGGGGGAGTGTGAAAAGAATATGGTGGAGGTATGATAATAGAGTGATGAAGTAGAGTGAGGGTATTATGAAGGTGTGTGATGGAAGTATGGTGAGGGCATAGGGAAGACATGGTCTTGGACTAAGTTTGTGCACGAGAATATTCAAAATAATTTTAAATACCGAAGCTTCTTTAATTTTAAATATTTCTATTGAAATTGCATGGATGACGAATATCATACACACTAAATACAGTTCCTATTTCAAATCAATTTGCAAATTAGAAATTTCAATACTGCTGATATTTCCATTTTGCGCTGTTATTTTATTCATAACTGCTGTGTAGTACATGGATGAGTGCGTAATGAGAGTATGATGAATGTACCATGAAGGTATGGTAAAGGTACAATGAGAGTATGAAGAATGTACTATGAAGCTATGGTAAGCGTACAGTGAGAGAAATGCACTATGGAGCTATGGTAAACGTACAGTGGGAGCGAATGCACTATGAAGATATGGTAAGCGTGCAGTGAGAGTATGATGAATGCACTACGAAGATATGGTAACGTACAGTGAGAACATGATGAATGCACTATGAAGAAAGGTAAGCGTACAGTGAGAGCATGATGAATGCACTATGAACATATGGTAACGTACAGTGAGAACCTGATGAATGTACTTTGGAAATATGGTAAACGTACAGTGAGAATATGATGAATGTACTATGAAGATATGGTAAACGTGCAGTGAGAATATGATGAATGCACTATGAAGATATGGTAAACGTGCAGTGAGAATATGATGAATGTACTATGAAGATATGGTAACATACAGTTAGAACATGATG
>LQNS02000211.1:6591202-6610263 GCA_001587735.2 Parhyale hawaiensis | reverse complement strand
CTTATATACAATGTGTTCGCTCCGTAGCAAAGATACCGTTAATACCGTCGTTCCACCTCAACTATGTGTTTCATTTGAGGTGCTCAAATTTTGACCTATGAAGAACAAACTGCTTCGTCAGAGGAAAACAGTAAGCTAGAAGAAATAATTGTCTACTCCCCGTGAAAACTTATGTTTCGTCGGTTTCGTTGACAATTGCATTAAAGTGAAAGAAAAGCTCATGCAACGAAATCATCTGTGGGAAGAAACTACTAATCAAGAAGCATGAGAGTGCCAACGGAAGCTTCAGATATATTCAGTGCTACGATTTCAACTTCGGCAATGCATGAAGTGCATTCCGACATAAGGTCGCCCTATACTTTGCCGTAGATTCGACGTATGGAGAAGCTAATACTCGTACAAATTAGACTAAGCCTGGAATGTCTTCATTGTTGGAATATCAACTGTCCCAGCTTAAGATACGTTTGCGGCTAAATTCCGCCTATCTATTTCGTTAAGAGCGTGACACCAAACATATAAATATATAAACACACGACGGTCATTCTTAGTATTAGATTAGATAATAAATGGGCACCGCGCTTAATGATCTAAGTACAATTTTTTTAAAACAAAGGAAGTTGTAAATGTTTTGTTCAATAAGATATTGATTTTAGCTATTTCTCTCTACTGTCAACGTTGCAGTTGCCTTTGCTTTATAATGCCCTTTCCCAACATTCAAGCCCCGATCTACTCCAAATGAGGAAGGAATACTACCAGTTTATTTTACTTTTACACTATAATTTGTAGAGAATAATTTGCGTTGATTTACATACTTATCTATGTGGTCGCATGATAATGAAAAAGTAATTGCGAAGATCTCGACGGCCTTTCATACAGTCATAATAATCTTGTACAACCAAAACTGGCATGAAACTTTATTCAGTCGCAGCCCCCCCCCCCCCCCCTCCGCAAAAAAAAAAATAATGAAGCTGTCTAAAGTCTGCTTCACAGTACAGTGAACAGCAAAACGTTTCACATTCTTGGCATTAGATTTTTATTTTTACAGGGACTGTAGCTTAAAGGGTCTGAATATCCGATTAAAATTTATTTCATTGGAAAATTACAATACATACTTAAAAATAGAATGATTTCATCGAACCTGTGGACTCGGCACCTGTTGTGATGAAAAAAACTGTTGTGGTGGCTAGAATTTCAAACCATTTTTTGGATAGTCTAGCGTTTGGTAAGTCAAAGCCATACTCGGAGCAACGTTATCAGAAGAGTAGGCAAAAACGTTTCGCCGTTTAGATTCCGGAGCAGCAGGCGTAAGAAAGCCAGGTATCTCAACCTGCTGTCCTATCCCAGATGTGGTTAACATGGCCAATAGCTCAAATTTCCTGTCCGAAATAGAACATTCGTTTGCAACTTTCCAAGCCAATAGAGAACAAAAGTGAAGTCTTGACACTTGTGGTCGATGAAGATTGAGCAAAGAGCCAGATAAATTCCTACATCGTAGTTCGGTCTACTAACTACACAAAACTGGTTTCTCCATTAAAAATCTGGCATTTTCTAAGGAGTTCCTGAAGCTGATTCAGATCAATGAGAATAACATATTTTAATTAACACTGGGGCTTCAGTAACTTGCAATATCTCGATAAAGACGTAAAAAGTGCATTGACTATTGCAAGAAGCACTAGCACATCAGTCTGTGTAAAGTGGGTAACAACTGTCGAAGCTTTAGATACTAAAATCGGATTAAATACAGGAACAAAATAAGTAACTAATTTAATTGAGTCGTCCACCAATAACGTACTCGGACAGTTGTGGGTTGAGCTCATGAATACATTTCTTGGATTGCTATGAAGTTATTAGCATTTTGTTTGGAATTTATAAGCTAATTTAGGTCCACTTGCATAATTTGCTGAAGAGTACACCAATGAGCTTCTCGTCTTATTTGGGAAAAGTTCGCAAGTAAGAATGCTGCAATGTGCGAGTATGAATTAGATTTGGACGGTGGAGTATTCTTAGTTAGTTACCTCCGCTAATTTAAGGAGGTTATGTTTTTGTCGTGTTTGTCTATCTGGCTGTTCATCTGTCTGTCTGTTTGTTTGTTTGTTTGTATCTTTGTCTATCAGAAAAATAACTCAAAAAGTTATGAACGGATTTTTGAGACATTTACAGGGATTGCTAGACATGTTGACAGTAACAGATGATTAACTTTTATTGGAAATCCCTTTATCTGTTTGATTGTATGTTTGTCTGCCTATTTTTTCTTAGTGCCATAACTCAAAAAGTTTTAGACGGGTTTTCATGAATTTTGCATGAGTTATTAGGTTTATTAATAAGAGTTAATGCCCAAATTTTTATGATGATCTGTTTGTTCGTTCGTACGTTCGTTTGTTGTTGTGATTGACTTTATTCTTGGTAGAACAATAACTCAAAAAGTTCTGAATGAATCTTTATGAAATTTACAGGAGTTGTTAGTAATGTTAAAAGATATAGATGATTAAACATTGGTGCAGATCGGTTGGTTCGTTTGTATGTTTTTGACTTATGTTTGTCATAATGCTTGTTAGCAGCATAACTCAAAAAGTTATGAATAGATCTTGAAGAAAATTGCAGAGGCTATTAATACTATCAAAAGGCACAAATGATTAGATTTTGGTACGGATGCAAGGAAAATCGTGGCTTCAGAGCCAATTTGAGCCTTTCGTTACAGTTGCCCTGCTTGGTGGAGGTATGCGCTCTCAGAGGGCTCTAGTTAGTTGCATAGTCTTAGTCAGCTAGTTATTCTTAGTTAAATATTCTTAGTTATCCATGTATTATTTACTGAAAAAGTGCTTGTTTAAAATACACCCTGGGTTTTTCGATGGAGTGTTTTTGGGTTTACCTGGGTGTATTTTGTAATGCCAACCCTGGTGATGGCATAATATCGCTATCATGATTGTGTGGCAACAGTACTGTCAGGGCACGATAAAGTTATCATGATTGTGTGGCAACAGTACTGTCAGGGCACGCTAAAGTTATCATGATTGTGTGGCGACAGTACTGTGAGGGCACGATGGAGTTATCATGATTGTCTGGCAACAGTACTGTGAGGGCACGATAAAGTTATAATGGTTTTGTGGCGACAGTACTGTGAGGGCACGATGGAGTTATCATGATTCTGTGGCGACAGTACTGTGAGGGCACGATAGAGTTATCATGATTGTGTGGTAACGATACTGTAAAGATACGATTAAGTAATCATGATTTTGAGGCAACCGTATAGTGAGGGTAAGATGATTAGAGCAGTGCATTGTCAGAGCACGTACTATTGTGCGATGAGAGTGCTGCAAGGGTAATGTGAGACCGAGTGCCGTTATTGAGTGAGGGGCGAATTGTGAGAGTATTAATTATGACCGTGTTGAGAGTATCATAACTGTGCAGGAGAGTAGTGTCAGTGTACTGTCAATATGGATGGTGAAAGTTATGAAGGTACCGTGAAAGTATCGCGCTTGTTTTTGAGAGTGTTGTGAACAATGTCAAAGTATAGTGCGATATTTTGATGATGGTATGATATAAGTGCGAGCGTGCCGATTTTAATAGGAGAACAAGACTATTGTAGGGGTATAAGTAGTTCCCAGCTTTCAACCGTTGCGACTTCTTCGGCGGTTCTCTTTCCCTACATTTCGTTATTTTCTTGTCGAACCCAAATTGGTTGTCAGGGCCGGACCCCTATTTTACTACTGCCGTTTTGACAGCTTACTTGCAGATGTAAAACATTATTTCAGCGTACCTCGTTACTTCAATTAAACCCAAAAAAGACGAGAGCAATTCGCAAACGATGCTTCAAGCCTCGCTACTTCTGTCAGATTTCGACGCTTTGTTTGATCCTTGATTCCTTCTTTATATAGTTAATTCACTCTTGGAGACCATCCCATAAATGAGATGTCTGAGTACAGAACAAAGACGGGTGCGCAGCCATACCCTAGCAGAGTTCTTGATCGCTCAAGAAGCAGCTTCTGGGGCGACCAAAACCGTTGCTAGGGCGAGTTCGCTCGTCATTCGTCTCAAGGCGTTCACTCGTCCGAATGTTTAACCACGACGTTGCCAGCACAACTTTGCGTATTCTAGAAAAAGTTATTAAAATGTCATCCGTCAAGTCAGTTTCCTCGCTAGGCAAAGTACGGATATCTCTTCAAATTTAGGGTGAAATAAAGTTCAGAAAACAGTGCACCTGTCTCCCATTTCTGGAGCACAAAAATAACACATTCGGCAGGTAGATGATCGAACGCCTTGATATGAATGACGTGTGAACTTGGCTTTAGAGTGTGGGCAACCAAACACCCAAACAAGCATAGCACATGGCGCCTCGGGTGTTCGGGTAGCGGATATGCGCTTAAATGAGTCCCTACTTTTCCTTCAACTTTTGAATTTTGAATTGAGATTTATTCAACATAACATGTGTCTTTCTGGTAAAGTACTCAACATCGTATGGTAATAGGAACACAAAACCTGCAAGTTCCCAATTTACTTATTTTTCCTACGCGAAGAGAACTATCTAGTTGATGTGACCAAGTGTTCCAGCCAAACACTGTTGTTCGTAATGATCAAATAAGATAGTAATTTCAATTAAATATAGTACTTACAGGGAACTCTCTAGTTACTGCACCCCACACTCGAACGAGAAAAAAAAATTAATATTTTCAATGCTAAAAAATCTATTTAGTGTAGCACAGTTCGCGTAGAGAACTGTGTTCTTTCTCCCCTCAACCAAACGTGTTTGGTACAAGCATTTAGTTATATTAATGACTAAATACTTCTCTGTGTGTATATTCTTACTTTCTCTGACTTTTGAGGCAATCTAGACCTCCTTACCATTGCCGGTTTCGCAGATCCAAGCAAATACCCAGCCAATCCATTATTTGCCAGCGCTGGTAGCAAATTACCGGTGCTCTGCTCAGCCATTCCAATTCCTGCAGCAGATCCCCACTGCTGCCACCAGCGCCAGTGCTGTCACGGAATGCTCCGTAATTCCCAACATTATGCACCGCATTCCCATTCCCGTAACTGTTCCCTAGGCGGTGCCTCGTGGGATCCCTGTATTCCCATAACTGGCGCCACTGCACGGCCGACATCAACTGATATTCCTGTATCCTGCACTCTTCGGGAATTCCCTAATCTACTTGATTTCCAGTTAGGCACATTCAAGTTGGATTCATGAATTGTTGTGAGAGCAGTCAACAGTCCTAGTGGAGAGCTTTTGTTGTATAGATTTTTAATCTCTGAGTATATTGCCGGGACTGAACGACCTAACATAATTCGGTACTACTTTAGAGTGCAGCCTACTCTTTTTTTTTTTTTTTTATGCCCACTAAGGGCAAACATCTTGGAGAGGTTAGGTCAAAAAACAAAAATTCTAATCTGTTTTATGAATTCTTGAGTGATATTAAGACTTGTTTTTCATAAACCTATATTAACATGTAATACATTGGTGCTACATACATTACATAACAAATAATTGACTTAATAAATGTCTCTAAGTAACCGCTATTTTCCTTGTACCTCTCAGACAGACTGCACACTAAAGCAGATCAGACATGGTAAACTGCACGCTAGAGTGACATCCATAATGTAGTTCATTTTGCAGCTTAAGGGCCATGATCCCAAACTGGAATTACGGCCCCAGTGAGCCCAACCATATAAATTGTAAAACAAGGAGGATTTTGCGGCCTCCGACCGTTTTTA
Organism: Parhyale hawaiensis; assembly: GCA_001587735.2. Taxonomy (NCBI): domain Eukaryota; kingdom Metazoa; phylum Arthropoda; class Malacostraca; order Amphipoda; family Hyalidae; genus Parhyale; species Parhyale hawaiensis. The sequence continues at coordinate 6,604,554 of LQNS02000211.1, read as the reverse complement.
CTCTCGTGTTCCGACCGCAAGTGCTAACCTCGGCAAAAAGGCGAATATTATGTAATCATCTGGACGCTTAGTGATAAGTTGAAACGTTCGTGTATCTGGGGAAATGAGGTATCGCGATGTCAACATTTCATGCATTTAAAATAAACCAACTTCACTAACCTGTTACCAGTGCATTTCAATAAAATAGCTTTGATAGTTTATAATAACATCGATTATATACAAGCGTTGCAATCAGGCAACTGTTCTCTTAAGTTTTGCGTCACTAACGCCCAGTATTATTCGTTCGAGCGCCCATCCTCTGCTTTACCTTAGTGTTAAAAAAAACTTCAGTAGATAATGGGTTCATTGTTGCTTGGGGTAAGCCCAATTACAGCTGTTGAGCTGCGTTTTGAGTTGTTTTTCTAGCTGGTGGTGATGTAAACATAGCCGTATATGTACATCCAGTTCCATTAAAAAGTAAACCTATCTGCTTACAGCAGAATTAACTTGTCGAATACAGGAATGAAACTTACATTTCTTTTTACGTTTGCCTACAATGGCTCTAGCAACGCTTTAAAAGCTAACTTAAAACTTTGTAATTCACAGAAAGCATGAAATACGCACCATGTGGCACTATTACGTTGTGTAAAAGCGATGTTCAGTTTAAAAGTACCCCCTTAATAACGAAATAACTCATGATTATGAAGCTAGTTATTCACCTGTACAAGCTCTTGCGTTGCCGAAAGTATCATTTCAACTGTCAATCAGGCTTGTAAACTATATGCGTTGTGAAGCAAAATATGCATATAACTCATTTTCAACCATTTCTCTTTACGTAAACCTACGGCCATATAAATGGCACCGAAGTCTCCGAAAAAAAAAGTAATTATCGGAAGTAGAAAAATCGGTTCAATGCTGTGAATGAAACAATATTTGGAATCAAACTCTTCTAAGATATGTTTGGTCACTATATATAATTAACTTGCTAACGCAGATCCTGTGGAACAGCTTGTGGGGTATGGGACCATTTTCCATTCGCTGAAACATTTCCGATTACGTTCAGCTGGCGTAGCAGAAATGCATGTGCTATATCATAATATTCTGTAAGTTTCTTAGAGATAATCACGGAAGATAGTCTGGGACAACAACAGTTTTCCATTCTGCAGAACATTCTTTTTTTTTTTCACCCTCTTTTGACGCGTCTTTCAAACTAAAATCGCCGTTACCGAAACAGAAAATTATACTCTCTTAACTTTTTCATTCGTTGTATCATCTTCACACAAGCTCGTTAAATAGAATTTGCTGCTAGACTTGCACTGACACGCGCAGGACACTCATTATATGAACATGTCAATTTGGATCTTCAAATGGGACGAAAATGATTACAACTACTGCGCATGTTTATAAAAAGTACTCTTTTTTCTATTAATCTTTGTGGCATTCCTATGAGCTGCAGTATAACAAGAGGCACATGATTAATAAAATGCATCTTAACTTTCGCATCAAAAATCAGGTATTATTCTTGCATTAACCTGATACTTAGTAGTTTTTTGAGCGTCTTGAGCGCATAACTGACCACCTGAAGATGCAGCAGCTCACTGTTTTTGACACCAGGTACGGCTTCCGAGACAGAAGACGCTCCCTCACTAACTTACTGGACTTTTACAAAGTTACGGTAATCAGAGATAAAGGCAAAAGAGTGGGCCTCATTTACCTGGACTGCCAAAAGGCATTTGACAAACTCCCCGCCAACGGTTAATGAACAAAAAAAAATTGGAAGCCCAAAACACCCAGGAAGAATATTCATGCTGGATCCTAGCTTGGCTTTCTTGTCGAAGGTAGCTAGAGAAGCTGCAAGGAGAGGCGAGTGACTGGGTGCCGGTCTCATTTAGGGTTCAGCATGGTAGCGTACTCGGAGTACTTCTGTTCATAATTTACATTAATGAGCTCAATCTTAACATCAGCAGCAAAATGGTCGAATTTGCAGATGACATTAAACTATATCATCTTGCTGTATCGGTCAGAGATAGAATCGAGCTCCTACAAGACCTTGACTGATTCAAGGAATGGACCGCAATGCGGCAAATGAGCTTTAATGTCGACAAATGTTCAGAAATGCATGAAGGGCCGGAGAACCTCTTTGCTCCGATTAGAAATTAAATTGATGGAATTAAGAGCTGTCATGCAACAACGTGACCTAAGAACAGGGTTTTGAATTTAAACCAAATGGTTTAAACCAAATAAAAAAAAAACATGGTTTAAACCAACCAAAAAAAACATGGTTTTCTTGGTTAATTTGGTGTTTATTCAATTTGTTTGGTTTTTATTCATGATTATTACGAAATAAACAGTTTTACTTCTAGAAATTATTAAATTTTATTTACACAACTGAAAGGATGAGTTAATGTGTTTCTATTTAGGAATCCGTTTGACTGTTAGGACAGTTAGGGTTAACTATTGGTTATGTTTATTAAAAACCTATAACCTATTGAATTTGTGTTATTTCATTTCAGTGAAGCATTTCTAATTATATTCTGGTATGCAAGCAGTGACTGAAACTTAGCAGTAGTAGTTGAAGTTGCTATTAGATAGCTAGTGAACTCATATGAGAAGGGCTTAGGCATATAAACATTTCATTTGCTTTAATTTAATACTCTGCTTTTAATTAGCCAGTATCTAGCCATGTCTATCGAGTCTTCTTTGTATTTCGTAGTGTTTCTAAGTTATTTCATAGGATTTTATATCTATTTCACTTTCTTTAGTTCATTACTGTGTTTTTAATTAGCTAGTAGCTAGCTAAATCTGTCAAGTTGTACATGTAATTTGAAGTGTCTTCAAGTTTTTCAAAGGATTTAATATTGCACTAATTACAAACCATTGCTTCTCTTCAATTTCGATGTTAAATGTAGCCATAGCAAATACGGGTACTTTGCTAACTGCTTTTTCTTAACCCCTTTTCTTAAAGCCATTCTTCTACAACAGAGAGTTGAAATGAAGCGACTAAGATTGGTGATGATTAGCTAACTACATGTTTACATAGTAGAAAACCCTTTATATGTTGGATAAAGTTCCTAGAACTAGAAAAAAAATTCAAAAACAAATAAACCAAGAAAAAAAACAAGAGTGTTTTTGGTTTTAACCAAAAAAAAACATGACTTTCGGTTTAACCCAAAAGAACTATTGTTTTGCCAACACTGCCTAGGAATAACTATCACAAACAAACCACTCGTACAACACAGTAAGGACGTTTACAAGGGTATTAAAATAACATCCAAAGTACTAGGATTCTTTGCCAGGGATTTTGAGTACAAATCCAAGGACATAATCATTCCCTTGTGCAAAGTGCTAGAGGCCCCCACTACTTAGAATTTGCTGTTCAAATCTGGTCACCACATCAGTGTATGGATATCGGTAAAATGGAAAGAATCTAACTCAGAGCAACACTAGAACGCCTCGTTGCGCAAGACCATCACCCGCGGTAGTAGGCAAATTCAAATTCATTTTTTATGAGCAAGCTTAGGGCAGCCCGGAGACTAGCTCTTCAATAATAACATAGAGAAAAATAGTACGCCTTGCGGCATAAGACGATCTGCCGCGGTGGAGGCATATTCGCCCCAGTGGAGGAAAATTCAACGCCGTTATTTTTAAGGCCAGCGAGGTCAAGTTTTTGCATGGTGCACAGCTAGGTCAACCCATCAAACTCCCTACAAAAAATTATGAACATTGCTCAACTTCGAATACTTATTGGGTGGACAGACAAATATATTTACAAACTTAAATCTTCAACGAAAACATTATCACCTCTCTCATTTCGTTCGCTGGTGATAAAAAAAATGATACCTTAGATGTGAAACGTGCCATACTTACGATTGTCGTCTACAAGAAGCCGGACTTATTTCTCTTGAGCAAAGAGTACTCAGAAGGCAGCTAACAGTACTTGAATAGCTTCAACGACGTGCCTACAATCGGACATTTTGGCAGAGACTTTGGTGCTCGCCTCCGAAAAACGGCAAAAAACGCAAATATGAAGCTCGAAGAATTACTTCAAGCTAACGCTTTTCCCCGTACTTCGTAATGAATATGTGGAATAGACTCCCTTCCGAAGTTCTCGTTGCAGAGACAGTCACTGCGATTAAGAATCGTCTTGACAAACATTGGGGAAGCAACACCCTCCACGACTAGGAAGTCTTCTTCCAGGAGTCACGAAGTCTTAACAGCCAGAGCTTCGGAGGCCACCGTAATCAATTATTCTCCATGCCTTAACTAACTCAGCGTCTTCGAGCTCCAAGAATTCGCAACGATTAACGTGCTTGCAAGATCATCTCTTTGGCTGAGTTTATTTTCTTCTTCTTTCCTTGCTCAGATGACTAATTATTTTTGACATAATGGCAATACCTCATACAGGGCAGGGGCGTGAGTTTCGGCTGCTTTCTGGGAACAGGCTAGTTGATATGTCTAATGCCTAATCTAATTTTTAGAAAAGTTGTGCAGCGCTTTATATGAGTTTAGCCATCTCTTGGCGTCTGAGCTTTTGCATTATTAACAAAAAAAATGGAAAAATGTAGGAGGAGTATTATCATCCGCTGATATAAGTAAACTTATATATGTTAAACTCAACTGGTGAGTTACCGTTGGTTGAACTTTGGACGAGGTCCAGGAGGAGGTATACAAGCCACCCGACGCTCAATGCATAAAAGTCCAACCGCAGCTCCCTTCAGTTGAGTTGTAGCTTTTGAACTACGAGACACAAACACCGAGTTACCTCCATAAGGCACGTAGCCGCAGTGGATTGCCTCTCTTAACGTCACGATAGATGTTAATGTAAGCCCGGAACAAATAGCGCTGAACTCCCTCAAACACATGTAATGTTGAAAACCCAACGTCATTCGTTTACCTGCTCCCGGTTACTGGTCGTGTTTTTGTTTAGGCGACAACAGGGCCGATATCTGAATGACAAAGTTGAAAGATGAAGAAGACTGTTAGTCTGAACTATCTACCTGATCTTATACAAGTCTTTTGAAAAGTGGATGAATTTCGTTACTTTACATTTTACACCTATTATTTTTCATTCCTTATTTATTTACTATTTATTTCTATTTCTGTATATGTGTGCAATGCGCATGCTCTCTGCTAGGGTTGATGGATTTTGAGAGTTCCTTTACCCAGCCAAAGAAATTCCAAATGAGCTTTCGTCAACGAGCAGTATTAACTCTTTCCCGACAGCCTACAAAATGCCTTCGTGGCGATAGCATTACAACAGTAACCTTACAGAGTCACATGCTTGCTACAGGGCGGGGGGGGGGCGGGGATTGAACTTTTGCAAATCAATTAATTCAAAAACCTTCAAAAATATTTCCAACTGTTAGATTTGAGAAACGCTTGGATACTTGCTACGCTCGCGTGCAGATCGTCTGGAGCCGAGGTTTAAGTCGAGGGGGAGGGGCGTCTCTCCCTTCTCTCCCCATCAGCTAAAGGGTAATTGGCCTCCAGATTAGCAGCGTATCGAGCTTTGCACCACTAACTCCTCAGCTGCTAGCAATGTTCAAAGCAGACTGCCGGCCTCGTCCGATCTTCCCATTCGGATGGGAGGACACAGCGGCGGCCAGACTACCGTACTGAAGTAAGTTGTAGCGGCCTCTAGCCCTCACGACTTCGTACCACGAAATTATTACATTGACACTTCGTCTAAGGAGAGCACAACATCTGGACAGTTGACTGTTGGATGCGTGTACCACTAGTGCTTGCACCCTCGTATAACGATTTTATCATATCGAAATTTTGCTTATGAACGATGCAATATCCAAACAGTTGAATGTTAGATGCATCCTCATACCTTCTTAGGAAAAATTTATTATACCTGCTAGAATTAGTAGAAATTCCACAGAACAAAAGCAATGTTCTTCATTCTCTCAAATTTTTCCCTATTTAATAGAGATGAAGGCGTCACGGCCTTACTACCTAACTAAGAAACTAAGTTATTAACTAACGGAGGCAGAAGCAGAATTATACTAGTGTAGAACACTCTGAGAGCTCATACCTCCGCCAAGCAAGGCAACGGTAATAAAAAATTTAAATTAGCACTGAAACCATGATTTTCTTTGTATTAACTCCAAAATCTAATCATTTGTGACTTTTGATAGTATTAACCCCTTCTGCAATTTTCTTAAAGATCCGCTCATAACATTTTGAGCTATGCTGCTAACAAACATTATGACAAACAGAAGTCAAACATACAAACAAACCAAACGATCAGGACCAAAATTTAATCATTTAGGTCTTTTAACACTACTAACAACTCCTGTAAATTCAATAAAGATTCATCTAGAAATTTTTGGGTTATAGCTCTAACAAGCACAAAATCAAACACTACAAGAGACACACGAACAAACAAACAGATCATCACAAAAATTTGGTTACATTCACTCTTCGTAATGAACCTAATAACTCCTGCAAATTTCATGAAAATCCATCCATAATTTTTTTTTTAATTATGGCATTGACAAAAATGAGGTAGACAAACAAACAAACAGATGAAAGGATCTTCACCAAAAGTTTATCATCTGTTCTTCCTAACATACTTAACAATCCCTGTAAATTTCATCCAAATCCATTCATAACTTTTGAATTAAGTTGATGACAGACAAACAGTTTTACAGACTGATAAATCCGGAGAAAACATAACCTCCTTGGCGGAGGTAAATATAGACTGAAGTTTCGTTTAAGCACGACACAGCATTCAGGCAGTTGAATGTCGGACGCATCAGTCCCAAGCCCTTACGCCCTCGTGCAACGATACTTTATACAAAAGTTTTGCTTAATTACGACACAACATACATACACACGTTTCTATGTAAAATACATCAGCCTGTACTCCTTACTCCTTCATGTGGTGAAAATATTACGATGCAACACAGCTGTGAGAGATTAAAAAAACTGAAGCAGTCACAGCCCGTTGCCGCGAAAAGAAAAGACTACGCGTAGGTCGCACTGTCAGTCTCCACTTGTATGTCCGTGCCACGTGAGCCACACTGTTGTCGCGGGAGGTTGTGCGAAACTGCGGGCACCGGGTTGCCGTGGGGACTCTAACAACATGATACGATGTGCTCGTCAGCTCACTGTAGACTTCATTAATTTTCGTGGACGATTATTATCCAACAAGCAAAATTTGAAGGATCTACAGATGCAGTGACGCAAACTAAATGGACTGTACTACTGCCCGCTGCAGTGAAGCGGAAACTGGCCTACACAGTCGACAGTGGAGCTCTACTTGTCTGTCGGTGCCCCGGGTTCATCATCGCTTCGAGGTACCCAGTGCCTGTCAGCCCGTTGTCCAACGGGATTGTGCTGTTCTGCGAGCTGTGGACACTAGCGAGGACTCTCATATCTTGCTCACATTATTGTGCAGTAAGATAATTATCGCGGTTACTGCTCAAGTGAGCCTGCACAGTGACGCTACAAACACAATATAATCGTTTTTCTAAGACCAAGATGTTCTGTTCTAAGTACAAGAAGAGTCACACTAAATCAATAAATAGCATTGATATTATCATTGTTAAGTTGGAAACGACACGTTACACAACGCTGATGCCACCTGTGTAGGGTGTACAATGCCCCTATACTGAAAGCACTAATTTCTTAACTGTTAATTATATTTCAAAATTAGCTGCGTACGACCAGATTTAATCTCCTCCAGTATTTCAGATCCTCTTAAGGGACGTAAATTGACGTTAATGTTATTTAGTTTATGATATTAGTTCACTGAGTCCCTACAATCTCAGCGCTCTACAGTTCTTTTTGAGATTTGTGCTCCAGTACAATGTGAATTTCGAAATCGAATATTATGTCAAACAAGTTTACATGCAGAATTAATTCTCATATAGGGCTTCCTTTAGCCATTTTGCTCGATAAATCTCGCAAAGCTTCCCTGTTTAAATGTCAAATTGATGTAAAGAGATTCTGTAGTAAAGCTCGATAAACTGCCCGCTATTATGGTTCTGTTCTGCCCTGAGGTTTTCCAGTCGCTGAGACTGGTAAGAAATTCTCAGACAAAACCAAGTGGTACTAAACCTGATGTAAAAAAATTGCGCGAAAAAAAGGATAGACCAGAAAATACTACCCATTCACTACGGCTATTGCTTCCTGCGTTCAGTGTACTCAGCACATGCAAAAAGGTGTTTCGAAAAAAGTTTTTTCGAAAAATAGCTGCAAGAGTGAATATTGGACTCATGCCAACGATGGTAGGTTGACGGTTGTCGTGTGTTGCTGTAGAACTACCCTTTTCGAAAAAAATTGCCGGAAGTAGATATTAAAGTAGAGAGGCGTGAATGCTACTTAATAGCATCAAAAATGTTATTCTTGAATCTATTGTACTCAGGATTTTTCAGCAACCTAAGTTATACATATATCGGTAGGTACAGAACATAGGTGTAAAATTTTCATGTATGAGCTGACTCCGCCACCACTAAATCCATACTAATGCTATCCATTTAGACTCTGCTGCTGTATTGTTTCGAGCGCTATGCCATAGAGCACTTGTTTGTTAAACTTAAGTTAATTAATGTAGAAGTCCTGAAATGATTCCTTTGCTCAGTTTAATATAACCTAAAGCAAGGCCAAATTCTGTCTCGGTTCAGCGATATGGGTCCCTTCTGGAATGTATTCGTTTGGGTGATGCTGGTTAAATTCCGAGAATATTGCGTCTTGGTTACGACAATTTAAGATTCATTGTGTGTCAGAAGGAGACCATTTCAGGTCCTACTGATCCGTAGTTCCTGAATTCCAAAATGAGGAAGATTCCCTCGCGGTTCCTGATTTAGGAATCCTCGCTCGGAAGAACTGGAATGGAGCTATAGATGTTAGTCCTCAGGCTTGCTTGGGTTTCTGTTTGGCCTGCTTTCGTGCAGAAATTTAGTCAAAAAGGCAGAAAAGTTCGATTGTATGGGGCAAGTTTCGATCCAGAGCTGAATTTCTTCGGTCATCGAGGATATTTTAAGTAATATATATTCTTTTCCCCTACCGCGTTATCACAAGAAAAAAAAAGGCTGTCACCTCCAAATTCCTTAGTGCCATAAAGCAATATCGATTGACTCTGCAAAACTACTGTAAGCGTAGCCCGCTAGACTTGATTAGCCCAGACCTTCAAATAGTTGAGCTAACTGGACATTATCCTAGAGCCACGGTAGCAGCAGCCTAGCCTGCTGAGTTTATGACACTGGACGTTGCAGATTCGAATACCAACCCAGGCAAGCGAGCACTTGCGGCGTTTGACGTACTGACTCAGCATTAACATCTACACAGTTACAACGGGGATACTTACCTCTCTTAGAAATGGGAGGAAAAGGGGAGAGCACTGGTCGTTGCACAAGAGCCTTCCATCGATAGCTCGCCATAGCTCTTGACGACCTGTGGTTGACTGCAGTCGTACATTCTTCAGCGGTCAGTTGGCCAATGTCTGCAGCACGAACCAGTGCGTGTGGGTTCAACTTGACTTTACTTTTACATTTATCCATAAATTTATTACCATTGTGACTTCCGGAAACTAAATCCTACTTAAAAAATGGAGTTTTCAACCATCTCAAGTTAAAGCGGGTACTGCTAATACATGTAACACGATCCAGAGTTTCCAACCGAACGCTCTTCTCTGAAGGTCCGGGCAAGGCAAGCCTATAATTGGACTTAGTCGAACTCGAACTCGCCGAACCAATGGATAGCCCCTTAAGGATATCACTGCTTATCAGCACCAAAGCAGTATACTAAAATTAATAGAAGTTGATACTTACGCGTTTTCATGGAAAGTATGTGTTGGTTCTGAGGTTTTCCCCGCTGTTCTAAAGGGAAGCCCGCTGATGTGGCATCTGGGATAGAGTTTCTTTCTGTGTGAGGTCAGCCAGTGGTGGTTGAGCCGGTGAACGGTCGGAGTGCCTTCACGAGTTGTTCGTTGTGCTCAGAATAGCACAAGCTTGATGTGTGCGAGCTGTTTGTATTGCAGCCGGTTGGTGAAACCGTGCTACAGTTGCACTCAGGTTTTTGAGATGTTTGACCAGGTGGAGGTTGCCGAAACCCGTTAAACTCCTTAAACAATCTAGGGGCTGTCGGCGCTCCACGGCGCTGACCACGGACCTTTGCACCACAATATCTTCGATATAGTGGTCGATCCCCCGCCAAATGCGGTTGTCCATCGACAGAACTACGCCAAGAATTACGGTCATAATTCGTTGCGCACACGAAAGGCCGAACCCCAACCGTGTCAAACCATAAGGGAAACCCTTATACCTTACGACTTGATATCTCCTCAGGTCTTCGGACACGTGAACTTGCAGGTACGCCGACATCAGGTCAACGACCTTCAGCTCACCGCGCAGCTGCCGCCACTTCCCAATCTTCTCGCCGCACACCGCGACCACGTCGTCACCGGTGTGACACTCGACAAAGTCGTTCAGCTCACGCGAGTCCATGACTGGACGCACCTTATCTTTTGTCGGTTGAACGGCGGCCAACAACGGGATGATACCCTGTACAGGACCGTCCAACTTTTCAACCAACCCTTCGAGATCCAACTCTGAATCTCTGCGTCATAACGCTCGAGTACACCAGGCGCTAGAGTTGACTTGTACTCCGCGATCCGAGTCTGCAACCCCACAGGAGGCTCCTCAGTCCACCGCCACTTGATAGTCCAACGGCCCTTAGCAAACCTGGCAATGAAGCCAGGGTCATTAATCTCAATGGGTGCAGGAGCACCAACCGATCCCAACTTCGTCACCACACTGGCCCCCACTTCAGTGCAGCTGCACACAATCTCGTCTGGAAACACTTAGAAAGTCACAAACCCTAGAGCGAAACACATACGCAACCACCATGTAACGCATCATTCACTGCAATGCCCGGCGTCTGTCCCAGATGCTACATCAGCGGGCTTCCCATTAGAACAGCGGGAAAACATCAGAACCAACATCTCCCCTAGCTTCTTACGAAACTAAGTCTCATATTCACCCAGATACACTGGACGCCACCGCTGTCTCTGCAACCGCCTCAATGGCACTGGCTCATTGACAGCGTCACCAGCGGCCTCACCATCGCCACCTTCATCTGGCGGAGGTTCACCAGCCGACGCACGATCCTCCAGGGGCGTGTTGCAATCAGGCCTTCGGTGTGACCCGTGCTACACCGGCCTCCAGAGCGACAAAGGTTGGGTAACACCGAAGACAGCCCTCTAAAATTGTAGAGTTATGAGCTGGGTAACACCGCCTCTGTTTACAAACATTGACTTTGATATTTAACAATTTGTATTACAAGTCTAGGACTGCCATACATTGCTGAATTCTAGCATTTGAAGCACTTTTGCGTAGTTTTCTCAACTTTTCATTCTAAAATACAGTTAAAAAAAGGCTCCACCAAAATGTATATGTCCAAGCTTGCCGACAATTCCACAACACTGTGTTGGGACGCTGAGATCACTCGTCGCATTCACTGCTACGCGGGTAACACTGTGAGGGTGACACCGGCGTCTGATTGCAAAACGCCCCAGATGTACACTCATTGTACAGCCGGTACCCTGATCGAAGTATCACCAACAGCTTCCTCCGGCCACCGGAAAGGAGCTTCAAGGTAATTACCACTGTCGCCGCCCACGATTTCAGCCATAGGCACGGCGGCCTCGGCAGCGCGCGCCTCATTCGCAGGAACCCTGCCTCGATCACCACCGTAACGACGTTTCCTAACGGTACGCACGTGCCTAGGCACGCCGTCAACGCACACTACGTGCATTGATGCGACGCCGGTCACATTGCCGGACGCCCACTGCTTGGTACACGTTGGTGGGGTTTTACCCAAACCTCATCGTGAACAGCAAAACTGCTAGCTACACGTTACGGCGCCTAGGAAGGAGACCGAGGAGAGTTTGGTCCCTTCAAACGGTATTTTCAAATACCGTTGGCGAGTGCCGTTTGATGTCGATCTCCAAGAGGCTGACGAACGTGTCGCTAGCAGTTTTGCTGTTGGCAATGAGGTTTGGGTAAAACCTCATCCCGTCGTGTCAAGGCACATAGTGTGCGTAGACGGCGGGCCTAGGCACGGGCATGACGTCAGGAGACGTCGTTACGGTGGCGATCGAGGCAGGGTTCCTTCTAATGAGGCCGCGCTGCCAAGACCGCAGTGCCTATTTCTGAAGTCGTGAATGGCGACGTTGGTAATTACCTGAAGCTCCTTTCCGGTGGCCGGAGGAGGCTGTTGGTGGTGCTTCGATCAGGGTACCTGCTGTACACCTGGAGGATCGAGCGTATGCAGGTAACCTCCGCCAGATAAAGCTGGTGATAGTGAGGCCAGTGGTGACGCTGGCAATGAGCTAGTGCCATTGAAGCGGTCGCAGAGAGAGCGACGGCGTTCAACGTATCTGGATTAGATTAGATAGGCGGCAGTAGACGAGCCAAGAGCCCATTCCCAAAGAGACACCGGAACTTACACCCCGGCCTTCTATGAGCTTTTGCCATTATGTTAGTAGGATGTAGAGGACTGGAGAAGCGAGAGGAGAAAAGATGGAAGACGAAAGAGAAAAAAAAACGAAAAAATAAAAAAGAGGGAAAAATCTTCGCCAAAGAGATGGAAATGAATGCACACAAGCATGATCGATAGCCGCTTAAATATATAGATGGAGCGGAAGCGGGAAGAAGTCAGCTTAAAATGGCTTGGGAAGCTTTGGCCATTAAGTGCTCGCGACTCGTGGAGGAGGAGTTCTTACCTGTGGAGGATGTCTATATCAGTGTATAATAATAATAATAATAACAAGGCGATTTTTAAACGAGTTGACCTACTCCGCACCAACAACGTCGGAAGGGAATCTATTCCAAATGCTGACTATGAAATAGGGAAAAAACTACTGACTTAAGGTTGTTCATCGAGCTTTATGCTTGAGTTTTTGACCATTGTTTTGCAAGCAATCATTAAGGTCGCTTTCAAAGAGTCCCGTTATAGGTACGTCGTTGAAGCGTCGTTGAAGCCATTCAAGTACTTGAATGTTTCTATTAGTTGTCCCCTGAGTCGTCTTTGCTCGAGAGAGAGCAGACCCAGTTCTTTTAGGCGACATTCAGGAGGCTTACTTCGCAGCTGAGGTATCAATTTCGTTGCTCTGCGTTGGACTCTTTCCATGTTATCGATATCTTTATTACAGAGATGTGGCGACCAGAATTGAACAGCAAATTCTAAGTGTGGCCTCACTAATGCCTTTTACAAGGGAACGATGATGTCCTTGGACTTGTAGTCGAAGTTTCTGGTGATGAATCCGAGTACTCTGCTTGCCATTTTTACACTCTTGTCAACTTGCTGACTGTGTTGTAGTTTGTTTGTAATAGTGATTCCTAAGTCACGTTGTTGGGTGACAG
>LQNS02000211.1:6573877-6587298 GCA_001587735.2 Parhyale hawaiensis | reverse complement strand
GCATTTTTAGCGTTAATATATGGTTACATATCAGCCATGCTGGGTAGAAAGCTCTACTTTTACTTATAACTTGGAGCGCGTTTCGTCCGCTTTAACGTCACAGGATGGAACACCGTTCGGACTATGACGTCACGATTTTTCGATCAGCTGATGTCAGGTCCTCCCGTTGTTATTATTACTCCCTGTGTCAGTTGGTCGCTGTTTCTATACCCCGATCAGTGCGGGCATGGAATTCATTGCGGGAACCCGTGTTCGGCTATGTTGATATGCAGGCGTTCAAATCAACTGTGATTTTTTATTATGATTCTTCTCATCACCATTATGGGCGCCCTAGGTTGTACTTATATCTACTTCCGTCTCAGTGCCTGTTTGCGCCCACCCGTGTAGTTTTCATAACAATAATGTAAGTAATGATAATAATTGTAATAATAATCTCCATTCGTACTCTATGTGCTTGACACTCTATGTAAGCTCTTAAACTATATTGGCTTGGTATAATCTCTATTTCAAAACATTATAAAGAATTCTCCAGATGACTCCAAAACCAATTCCAGTTTCCGTAACAGCTTGCCTGATTTGAGATTTGCTTTTGTTCACAAAAGTTCTTCACCGACGCTGCCATCGCAATCAACATCGCTTTTGGCTCTACAGAGGCACAAGGGCCTCGGAGAGACTTCTTTTGGCAACCTTTCGATTAGACGACGAAGTCCCAGCTTGTCCGACAAATAGGTTGGGTTTCTGCCTGGAACTTTTTATTCTGAAAGCTACTTGAACAAACTGAACAATCTGCATCTGTGAGAACTTGAAAATTTGGTGCGCTACTCCGGGGAGAACTGAGAACTCGTCTAAATTTCTCTTTAGACTTTGAACCCGTTGCTCATTTTTCTTATTTTTCTTTTCTTCTTTTGTCGAAGTTACACCTACGTTGAAATATGATTTATTAAAATGTCCAGACTATGTGGTTTCACAGAATGATAAAGCTAATTTCTAAGTATCTCATTTGACTAGGCAACTAGACACACGGCATTCTCCTTTACAACTTTTGTCATGGTTCATTCGGTATTGCTCACTAATAAAGTAATTATTAACATAGTTATTTTACTGTTACGAAAAAAATTGATCAAAGTGTTGATGCAAGTATACGCTAGAAATCTAGCAACACTTAGTGAATAATACAGTTTACTAACTTAAACTGTAATGTCTACTAATAAAAATGAAATATTTTGTACGATATGTCATTGCATTTTACAAACACAAACTAATGCCAGTGCCATTTGTGTTTTCTGCTCTATGTGCGATCAATCACCAATGACAGTGCCAGCCTATAAGCAGTGTCCTCCTATGGCCGATAGGAATCATGGAGCAGGGTATGTTTATTCTTCTTCTAAGACACTAGGGTAAGGGAGACCGTGTTCTAATGACACGTTCACACGACAGCCTTTTGGTCCCCGTACAAACTACGCGGCATCTGAATGCTTTGTTGTTTCCATGCAGAAGCTGTGTGCCAGCTGACAGATTAATAAAAACTAGAGGGTCTCGTGAAAATTCCACGGTTAATCAATGCTTTTATTGTCTAAACTGTGGCACGCTGTAACCTAACGGGGTTCTTCTAACCAAAGCCAACCCACCCCTTCCAAACCCAATGCACTTCATCTAACCCTGACTCATGAAGGCCAGAGCTACACCAAAGCAACAAGCAATGCTATGCGGTTGTTACGGGAGATGTGTTGCCTGTAACAGACAGCAATGCACGGTGTGTGCGATCTGGGTTGCGTCGGTTGGGACAGTAGATTGCTGCACTTGACGTTACGTTCTTTCGTACAACACTTTTGTTGCGTCGCTCCCTGTACAGGTGTAGCAGTGGCCTAAAACTAACCTAGGCAGTTTAGCTGACGGAACACACTTCATCTACCATAAAGCATATAGTCAATGCAGACACACGTTTTCTAAACTAAAGCACATTATATAACGTAATGTACCTCAGCTAACCTAACTCACCGCTGAGGAACAATGAAGATTCGAGCAGGTGAACACCGAGAAGTGCAACTTTATTAATTATGTAGTCGTGAAAGCTCCACAGTTATAAAGTCTATATATTCTATATATACTCGTACTTTTAAAAATAATGTGCTGGAGTAAAAATAAGGTTTTTGGCACGTTCCCCGCACAGTATAAATTATCGCATTGAATATAGTTGCTGGATAGTAAAATTCAATATTTTTGTCTTGTCCAGATTTGAAATATTTTTATCTAATACTCACTGTCCCCTGAGCCACGGTATTCTACATAAAAAGACGTTTATGTCACTGATGGGAAATAGCTAGCGGGACCTGTGCCAATTCCAGAAGGGGGGGTAGCTGTAGTGTAGCATACATAAGCTACGCGATTATGTAACATCTTATTTTAGTTGAACCTAACATACCTTGTTTGGCGTGCGACTGTTTAGGCGCCTCTTTTGCCTTAATGCGCCTCATTTTCTCCAACCAATCTTGTCTACCATATCGCACCACGTTTACAATAATATTTCCCGTCTACTCCAACACACTCCAACACACATTTTGGCTTGTCCAATGCACCTTGTCTAACTCAACGAGTTTTATCTAACCTAGAGCACTAGATCTAATCTACTACAACTTAACTCATTATAAATCTACTATAAAAATTCGAACAGGTTAACACAGAACCGACTGCTTCAGCGCTCAAAAGTTACGTTGAATTTACTGTAAAATACTCCAGAGCTTTCACTACCTCCAGTACATAACGTTTTTCACTCCCTTAGTGAAGTAGCATAAACTGGCATTCTATTGCGTAGCCTGCTAATTCTTGTAACATTTATTTTTAACCTTCTTACGTTTTAGTACTTTTGAAATGTGTGTACATCATCTGTCGGATGTGTGATCCTTCGAACTTATGAATTTGTAAATACCTACGTTAAAACTTGTACTTTTCCTGTTGATACTGCAAACGTCTCTCCTGCAGGGCATTCACATTTTTATATTGATATAGTCCTGCAGAAGTAGTAATGAAACATTATTTGAGTAAGCAGAAGTCAAAATTCCACACATCGTGAGCATATAGTGATACTTTCTTTTACTGAGCTTTTTCCGTTCATTTGATTCTCTGTTGTCTCTTTAAATAATAAAATGAACTAACCGTTTTCATAATGAAATTCGCATGGACATTTTATTTTAACAGGCACATTAGCCAAAAAATGTATATTCATCTGAACTAGTGAAGTTAAAAACGAATTTTCGTAACAAAAAACTAATTTCGGAAAAAAGAGTACTCATTTCTTCATTGGTGAAATAGTTGAAAATTAATTGTAGAAGGGAAAACACTAATTTCGTATTGATCACAATGGACGCTTCATAGAGGGTACACTGACTTTGCACTATTCTTAACTTTATGCAGGATAAGAAAAGCGTTACCTGCCAAAACAGAGGCTGCGACACAAACAAGCAAGCCGAGCACTTGCACAACCTTCACCAACTTTGGAATGTCCTTATCCAAGTTGTGTGCTGCAGATGCACAGAGTTGGTGGTAACTTTTTCTTATCGAAGAACTTGAAGCAACTTGTTGGGAAATATGTTGTGCCAAATGCAGGTGCTGGAACAGCATAACCAGCTGTGAAGGAAGTTGTATTGCTTAGAATGTAATGATGTTCACAGCTTATGGTGCTGACAATAGAGAGGAGAAAACTTTTAATTGACTGCTTGAGTACTTACTTTACTTGTTAACTACGGCTTTAAAAGAGTTAGTACACTTACAGCATTGATATTAAAGTATTTATGTGCAGGTAGCTTGGTGTGTACACTATAAGTATGTGCAGGTAACCTGGTGTGTACACTATAAGTATATGCAGGTAGCCTGGTGTGTACACTATAAGTTTACACCTTTATTGTTTCCAGATCAAATTACATGCAACAATAAAACACAAAAAAATCAAAAACTAGGAAACAGGCCCTTAAAAGCTAGTGGCTTATTGGGCATAACATTCAAGCGTCATTATAATGGCCTAAACAAAAATCTTTCAATTTGTGTTTAAAATCATTATGGGACATATACTGCACCAGTGGTTCGGGCAGATCATTGAATACTTTAATACATTAAAAAACAGTAGACAATTTCTCTATGTCTCACCTAATCACAGGAAGGTTAAAACGGCTATGTCTTATATTATAATGTTGGTCAGCTAGTAAGTGAGAGAAGTGGCTGTTAAAAAATTCGTTTTCTCCAGAGATCGCCATACGCAAGAATTTAATTAGAAAATCGTGATAAATATCATCATATTTAAACAGATTAAGTCTTAAATACATGGAATTTGAGGAAACCAAAGGTATATTATTTTGGTCCCGCTTTACCCGCAATATTATTCTGAGCACATCATTCATCAAGACCTTTACCGGTTTCACGATATTATTGCTGGCACCACACCATACAATTATTGCATAAGTTAGTTGGGAATAAAACAATGAGTAATACAAGCTGACTAATGCATCTCTAGGTCAATAACGCGATAATGAATAGATAGCACCCTTTGATTTACTTAACTTTTTACACAGATTAGCTACATGTTTTGAGAATTGTAATTTGTCATCGATAATTACCCCAAGATACTTGAATGATGTTATCCTCTCGAGTTTGACACCATCGAAATATAAATTTGGTACATCATTCACCTTCGAAGAGCTGAAAAGCATTAGTTTGGTTTTTTCTGTGTTTGGTGTTAACTTATTTACTCGAAGCCATCTCGAAAGTTCCTTGATTAATTTCTGCAGGCTTTGAAGAGCGATCTGAAAGGAATTACTATTGACATAGAACACAGCGTCATCCGCAAACAATAGTGATCTGACACCATCAAAAAATGAAATGTTATTGATGTAAATATTAAATAATAATGGACCCAAAACTGAGCCCTGTGGAACGTCAGTGTCAACTATCCGCTCAGTGGACTGACAATCATCAGTGACAACAAATTGTTTCCGTTGATCTAAATAGCTAGCAAATAAATCGTGGACATTTTCTCTGGTGCCGTAATAGGAAAGCTTCTTAAGCAAAATTTCATGATTAACGTTATCGAATGCTTTCTTTAAGTCTAGAAATAAACAAATTGTAAACGTTTTTTCTCTAAAAGCTGGTAAAAGATCCTGGACTAGCGCAAAAATTGCTTGCGTCGCATTTCTTCTTTTTCTAATACCATATTGAGCTTGATTTAACACATTATGAATATCTAAGAACTGGACAATGCGCTAATGAATTAATTTTTCGAAGATTTTATTAAATAAAGAAAGCGTCGATATAGGTCGGTAGTTGGAAGGTATGTTTTTAATTCCTGATTTATATAATGGAACGACACGAGCTACCCTAAGAATATCTGGATATGTCCTTTGGTTAATACATTCATTAAAAATTAAGCATAGATAGTCATTTATAAAAGGCAAAATTTCTAAGCAGGTGTTCAGGTTGAATTTCATTTTTGTGATATCGTTTATGGTGCATTGCACGTACAAGTTCCGTGATCTCACTACATGTAACTGGTATAAAATTGCATTTATTTTCAATTCTTTGACTAGGAATATCGTATTGCACATTATTGCTTGGTAGATATTGCACTAAATTTCCTGCAACTGTTGCAAAATGATCATTAAATTGATTGGCTAATTCAGTCCCACGAATAACATTTCCATCAATTCGAATCTCCCGTACAGAGGCAGCTGTTTTACGACCGATAAGTTCGTTAATAGTCTTCCACGTCATTTGTATGTTACCTTCAACTTGATTAATTGTATTAATATGATAGACATTTTCACACACTTAACTAAGCTATTAAAAACATTTCTATAAACAGTATAACAATGCTTGCGTATAACATTTCTACGGTATAAGCAAACCAATTTATGTTTTTTTTTTTTTTGAGTAGTTTTATTTCTTTTGTAATCCACTTTGAGGTTGTTAATCCAGATTGTTCTCGTTTAAGGGGAAAAGCTGCATAGTAGGCTTCATACAACTTGTTGAGTAATGCAGCTAGTTCATTACATGGATTTGTCCCGCAGACAGCTGGCAATTATATCACAGAAATACTGTTTACAAATCGATCTACGCTCTCCTGGTCTCTGAAGTTCCTATACTTAAACTTAAAATGTTCTTCATATGACTGTCCACTATCAAAGACAACATAAACAGGTAAGTGATCACTTATATCAGCACACACAACTCCACATTGTTCAATGCTGTTGAAAGTACAATTGCTCCATATGTGATTAAGTAGTGAAATTTTTGTGATATTATTTTCCGGAGATATCCTAGTAGGTAAGGTGATTACAGGTAGGAATCCATGCCCAAAAATAGCATATACAAATTCACGAATAGAATTTACTTTCAGTGGGTTAAATAGGTTGATGTTAAAATCTCCACAAAAAACTGTGTGTTTATCCAGTGTGGTTATAGGAAAATAATTGTTTGGCAAAAAGTTTGTAAACTCAACAATATTTGAAGCAGGAAGACGATAGAAACAAGATTGGATCAGAGTAATTTGTCCACGACTCATCTCCAAAGTAAGAACTTCACTAATCCCACCGACAACGGACAAGTCGTCGACTATTCTTGTAGACCAGTTCCTAGAAACATAAATGACAATTCCACCTCCAAAATTATTGCGATAAATGCTATGCTGCAAGTAACCCAAGTGCAAGTAGCCTTGTGTGTACACTATAAGTATATACAGTTAGCCTGGTGTGTACACTATAAGTACGTGCAGGTAGCCTGGTGTGTACACTATAAATATATGCAGGTAGCCTGGTGTGTACACTATTAGTATGTGCTTGTGCAGGTAGCCTGGTGTGTACACTATATGTATGTACAGGGAGCCTGGTGTGTACACTATAAGTATATGCAGGTAGCCTGGTGTGTACACTATAAGTATATGCAGGTAGCCTGGTGTGTACACTATAAGTATATGCAGGTAGCCTGGTGTGTACACTATAAGTATGTGCAGGTAGCCTGGTGTGTACACTATAAGTATGTGCAGGTAGCCTGGTGTGTACACTATAAGTATGTGCAGGTAGCCTGGTGTGTACACTATAAGTATATGCAGGTAGCCTGGTGTGTACATTATAAGTATATGCAGGTAGCCTGGTGTGTACACTATAAATATATGCAGGTAGCCTGGTGTGTACACTATAAGTATATGCAGGTAGCTGGTGTGTACACTATAAGTATATGCAGGTAGCCTGGTGTGTACACTATAAGTATATGCAGGTAGCCTGGTGTGTACACTATAAGTATATGCAGGTAGCCTGGTGTATACACTATAAGTATATGCAGGTAGCCTGGTGTGTACACTATAGATATATGCAGGTAGCCTGGTGTGTACACTATAAGTATATGCAGGTAGCCTGGTGTGTACACTATAAGTATGTGCAGGTAGCCTGGTGTGTACACTATAAGTATATACAGGTAGCCTGGTGTTTACACTATAAGTAGGTGGAGGTAGCCTGGATGGTACACTATAAGTATATGCAGGTAGCCTGGTGTGTACACTATAAGTATATGCACGGTAGCCTAGTGTTTACACTATAAGTAGGTGGAGGTAGCCTGGTGTGTACACTATAGGTACAGTATATGCAGGTAGCCTGGTGTGTACACTATAAGTATGTGCAGGTAGTGTGGTGTGTACGCTATAAGCGTAGCCTGATTGCAACACGCCTCTGGAATGTTGCTGGTGCGGCGGCTCTCTTTATGCTGTCGGTACAGTCGCGGTCACAGCAAGCGGAACCGGTACAGTCACGACCACAGCAGCCCTACTCCCGGCGCTGCCGAGGCACACCTACGGCCCACTGACGTCACTAAAAAATTTTAAAACTCTCGCTGCACCTGTGGCTTAATTATCCAAGTACGGTTTATATTTCTGAATGAGGAGTGATTCAGCAATTTTCAACCATTGTGACCTTTTTCATTGTGTAATATTTGGGTATTCTTGACCTAAAGTTCCCTAGTTCGAGCGATGACACTCTGCAGAGGTTTGGCGCACCGGCAACTAACAAAGATCGGCTTCTAAGATGTCGCCCTCGACCTTTTCCCACTCAAAATATGATCAGTGCCCTCAAAGCAAGGATCCGACCAACCCAAGGAGCTCAGGGAGGATGATGGAAGAAGCGATGGATGTGAGTCAAACAACAATGAGGAATGTTGTAATAGCTATTTTCTCTTTCATCGCCGAACTAAAATCATGATACCGTCCACATAATTTATAGTCCGAAGCCCTAGTTTGAACTCTGTAATATTGAGTGGAGGGGGCACAATATTTCAGAATAATAATAACAATGCAGATGAGTATGTAATGAAATAAATGACTGCATAAAATCGAGACATTGTTGGCACTAAAGCCTAAAGAAGAGGAATAGACCAAAGAGAGAATGAATATTGAAACAACGCGTGACACAGCTTGCTACTGTCGGGCATTTGTTGAACGCATCAGTCGGTCAGTTACTACAACATTTGTTATGAAAAGTTTCACGAAGTTCATCGTAATCCAAATTCATACACAGGGAAAGTTGACGTTTACTCCTTTCGATAATGGAGCAAAGCTTGAGCAGCAATCTCAAGAAAAGCATTCATTGTTTCAAAGTTGCGTAAGTGCGCTCTCAGCAAGATTAGTGCAGAAGTTCTTGCGTCCCATAGAGGGGCCGAAGTATCTCCTATATTCCTACTCATGTGTTGCTCGCAGATGGTCGCTACTTAAACTATTTTATACTTCCCAGTCTGCAACAAAGGATATGAACTGAGATCTGGAAGAAGTTTTCTTCTTATGCAATCAATTTAGACGCTGAGATTGTAATTTTTAAAATGTTTATATATCTTTTCTGAGCACCGAAAGAATAAATAATGCAACTAGGTGAATGATTCCATTAACTGATGCTAATATTGGTTCTATTTAGGGCCGTCAGTTGCGTCATGGATACCAAGTGCTCTGTTCACCAATAAATTCCTGTTCAGTTTACAGGCGACTGACTGTGTGGGATTTTTATCACGTTATGTGGCTCAATACTGTAAACTTTATATGATTCTAGCATGTTGTGAATCACATGCAGCTTTGCACATTAATATTAGCTGCGTAGTATTCTTAGCATGTCTATAAACATAGGAATAATAATGCCAATAGGATGGGACTCTTAATACCTATATGACCAGCCAGTCGGTTCGACTTATATAACAAAGTGAACTCAATGGGATTCTTATAGATTTTCGGAACGTACGATACAGTCAAGTCAACTTCACAGAATTCCTAACATGTTAAAAGCCATATAAGCGGCTCATATTGCCGCACACTCACAGTAATAGACAGCATGTCTTACGAGAGCTTATAACACAAACGAATTTTTCGGCTAATTCTAAGGTAGTACGCTAGTTGAAAAAAATGGATATCAGTGATGTCAATTCGGCAGCATAATATTATTCTCTATTATGTCCGTGCCTTTAATATAAATGGCTACCACAATAATGTAATTTCATAAAGAATAACATTTTGAGCGCACTGCATGAGAAATTGCATACAATATGCTATGACCATATACTGTATACGCTACAGAGCCTTGAAGGTAATGAAGCAAATAATGCAAACGACCGTTACCAAAGCCGAAGTAGATCGCGCATCTCACGTCAATAGTCTGATGTTGTCGTGCGCAGATAAGGCGGGGCCCCACCGACACAACAAGTGATGCAATGCGATTTTTACGGTAGACATGGCGCCTGTGACTGGCATCAATGTACGGTGCGTCGTGTGATCCGGGTTGTGTCGGTGGGGGCAGTAAATGTAGTACCCGATTTTACGTTTTTCATGCAACAAATTTGTTTCGTCGCAAGTCGCTTGTTGCTTCGATGGGGTCCGGGCCTTACAACGATAATAAAACGCGGAATTCACTCGTGAAATTTTCGCTCTACTGATTTACTTTATAACTTGAAAATAACCTATCATTACTAATCACCTACCTTTGAAAAGCAAATGTCAGTCTTTCGCAAGACATTATCGCATGTACATTATATACTGCATAAAAATATTTGCATGTCTGAGAATCGTTTCCTCACTTGTGTTCAACAATCAAAGAAATTCCTACTTACCAATTGCTATATTCAGGCTTACGAATCGAGATTGCCGTGTACACGGTAACACACCGTCTGTCACGACAGTCGTAGGCTCCAATGTGCACGGTAACGCACCATTTGTCGCAGGCACACAACACGACTGTCGAGGGCTTCGCTATTTACGGTGCAGCGCCGTCTGTCACGACCGTGCAAGGCGTCAAGTAGCAGCCGAACTGCGCAATTTCAAAATACGCAGTCATTTTATTCGAGGACGCGTCACTTTAGATGACAATATTGGACAGCTGAACCAATCCCCCGCACTCGATTTCCCATATTTTCTCTCTAAATGTTGCGCCGGCTTGTCTTCCACTACCTCTCGTATCGGGAAAAATGATCGGGTGTAATCTGTTATGCATCATTTTCCGCTCGCACTGCATAGAAACCAGAATGCCTTGCTACCGCAGATGTGCATTGGCTTTATTTTCTCTACTGACGTTCTGCTCTTGCGGGGAAACTATATTCGTCGATATGCAAACGGTATAGAATCCACAAAGTGGTCCTACTTGGCACAGCAGAATTTGCTGCTATGCCAAGTATCCGAAATCTTGTTATATTTTATCATTTTCAAGAAATTTGTTGCCATTATTCAATGCTTAATTACAATTGCAACATCCAAATTTTTTTAAACAGTACAAGATAATTCTATATTTATTGCAAAAGTAAAATATAAAAAAAATCAATTTAATCTAAGTACGAAATATAACACATGCGCAGTCCCTCATGCCCCGCTTAAGCCGCCTTCGTGGGCTGGTCAGACTATAAAACGGCTCAGGAAAACTTAGCCAATTAAATATTCATTTATGCCTATCTATTGCAACCAACTGCGTGGATCTTTTGAAAAAATACCGAATCGGACTTTTGTATTTTCTAAATTTCTTTGCGTATGAAAAGCTGGTTGGTGTGTGTGACACTACCTAGACCTTGTCCGAAAATCATCTAGGTAATCAAGGTATTCCCAACAAATAAAAGTAGATGGGGGCCTAGGTGAGGGCCATGTGGTTTTAAACTACTTCCTGACCACTTTGGCCCACATCCTTTTTTCGTAAATTGGATCTAGGTATAAGGGCCCAATGTTGCTACCACGAAGGGCCAATGTGATAATAGGTGCTGCAGCACGCATCGTCAAGCGAAAACCACATAGTACTAACTTGACAAAACCACAAACATCTTTTGCTCCGTGGCAGTCACATTGGTCCAATGCGCTAGGAAGAGAGTGCCATATTGTGTAAGTGGCAGGCATGCTGGACCAATGTGCAGGCGACAGCCATCACCTTGAATCCACGTCACCACTACTGCAGGGGACACATATACATTTCTACACCCAAATGGTTGCTAGGATGAGTAGCTTGCGGGCCGTTTCGATACATATTTAAAGCTGGTAGCATAGATACCGAGGCATAAATGACGTCCGAGTCTTGCATCCTTGCAACAAGTTGTCTGTGTAAATGACTAGTTTGTCTCCGGCATAAAACCCACGTGTGCCCATCAGGCAGGCATTGCTGCTCGGGCTGTTCAGAACTCGAGAGCTCCACTCCTGCTGCAGCAGCAGCAGCAGCACACAATACTCAAAAGTTGTTTTCGTGTCTGCGACGACAGACAACCTGCTAATTCAAATATTGCTGATCGTCCCTGTCACTGAGACCTGCGTAGCTGAGCGTGTCATTCATGCCAGCTGATTAGATATTGACGACTTTGAGGCTGGTACAGCAGAGTGCAACTAAATCTGTCCCAACGCCAGTGCCACTGTTTGGCTCTGCCGCGGCAGATTTTTCAGGTCGTGGCTGTCAGAGAAATCGTACAGAGGAGGATCCCAGACAGTAATAGTATAAAAAAATAAAAAATTTTGCGGGCGTAGTGATTCTGCTAAAAAGTTGTTTTTTAAGGGAATAGTTCGATGAATTCTGTACCCATGTAAATGACGTGACGAAGAGATTGAGAGGCGGATCCACAGACATTGCGCATATAATAATTTATAAAATTTCACATATCTGACTTTCTATTTCCCAGATTTTTTCTTTTAGAGCTTTCAATCTTATATCGCTATTTTGCCAAAACTTTGCGATCTCTAGCCCTCCATTTCTCACTTCTTTCTCAATTTTCACGGATTCTCAGATTTTAGCTTTGCATTTACTTCTGCTTCCACTCTTACCTCCTTGTTATTCCTTGTTCCCACTCCCAAACGCACATCCGTTCCTCCTTTCCCCCTTTCTCACTCTTTCTCCCTTACTATTGTTCCTAATGGCAATTTTTTAAGCATTCTTATCGTTTCTAATCCCACTATTACCCATTCCTGCTTATTTCAATTCCCGCTCATATCCATATTCCTGCTCTTTTGTTCCCATTCCCACATTTACCCTCAATCTCTCTTTCAATCGTATCTTCCCAGTTTCGCGCTCAGCCCCATTTTCACCTTTTTATTCAACCTCCTACCCATCACTTACACTTTGTTCCCTTCCCTACTCTCAGCTCATTCTTACTTTTTTCCTATCCTACTCTTACTCCACTCCTACTTTTTCCCGTCCCGACTTTTTCCCATTCCCACTTTTCTTTACATTCCTGTTCTTTTCCTATTCCCACACACCCCGTCCCTCGGTATCACATCCCAACTTGTTGGGAGCAAAATTGGCGCCAGAATTAATGTTGTCGCTCAATATACATGCAAATAGGGCGAAAGCTCAAGATTAATTGACTGTAAATTGCCGCCGGCGAATGGGCGGGCCCCAATTATTATGAGCAATTTGTGGCCGTTTAGAGCCGCACGTGGGCCAACATGGCGGCTGTGGGGACCTGAGAAAGTAACGTGGGGCCGGATGGGACGAACAGGGATTAAACGGAGGCAGACATAGGCCACTGGGGACTTGATATATATTTTGGGAACTGGATGGTATCCACATGGACCGACATGGGGTACTGTGGAGACTTGATAGGGTACTGTGGAGACTTGATTGGGTACTGTGGAGACTTCATAAGATACTGTGGAGACTTGATGGAGTACTGTTGAGACTTGATAGGGTACTGTGGAGACTTGATAGGATATTGTGGAGACTTGATAGGGTACTGTTGAGACTTGATAGGGTACTGTGGAGACTTGATAGGGTACTGTTGAGACTTAATAGGGTACTGTGGGAACTTGATAGGGTACTGTTGAGACTTGATAGGGTACTGTGGAGACTTGATAGGGTACTGTGGAGACTTGATAGGGTACTGTGGGGACTTGATAGGGTACTGTGGAGACTTAATAGGGTACTGTGGGGACTTGATAGGGTACTGTTGAGACTTGA
>LQNS02000211.1:6467331-6489375 GCA_001587735.2 Parhyale hawaiensis | reverse complement strand
CACGCACAGTCGCTTCAAACAATAGTTTAGAGTCGAGATGCCCAACACTTCCCATTCTGTTCTCCCGCACCGTATCTGGCCCTATTAAGAATGTCATCCGCCACCAGCCAAGCGAGCATAATATGGCGTGGAAAAATTAAAAGCGGTAAGTATGCTAGGGTGAACTCATTTTCGTGTCTTTGCTTCGAAAATGACTGAAAATTTTTTCGATAGGCGAAAAGAAGACAGCTATGGTTGAACTTCCTTACTGAAAATCGTAACGTGCAGACACATGAACGGGCCGACGGAGCCTCAAGCAAAATTATATCATAGACAGCTGGACCCATGAAGGCATTGCTGCCGGATTCACATTTGCAGTCAAATCTCTAGTTTCCTTCTATCTATTACTGAAGAGCGTTACACACACTGACACACAAAGATACTACCATATTAATATACGTATAGAGTAGCTGAACCCGTGAAATTTTCACGGCCTGGCAAGGCGTTTCAAATGGTACAGTGATATCTTCACATTGTACCTTGGCAATGCCGCTTCTACTTCGTAACAACACCTAGACTCGATGTATGGTATCTTTGGTACCAAATCGAAGCTGCCCTGTCTAACTGGACCCGTGGAATTCCCATAATAGCAAACCACGATACAGGTTCCAACACATTTATAATTAAAAGTTCAGGCACATAAACATAATTAAAAAGACCTTGCCCAGTGGCACCGGAGATTGCTGACCCCCGCCCTATAAGAGATACGTCAGCCTCCCAAAGCCAAATTTCTAATTTCCTTCTATCTATTACTGAAGACCGTCACACAAAAGGTAGGTACGTACGTGCTAGCGTATTAATCTATAGATGAAGAGAGACAGTGGTACATCCAACAATCGTAGGAAAACAAATGCTAAATGCTCTTAGCTACTACTGTATACCTTGTAAATGGCGAACTTGTGCCAGTAATGCCGGTAGAGGTTCGTTTAGTGGTTCTCCTAAATTTATGGGTTTGGCATACAATATTGGAAAGAGAATAATAAGAAAAGTGACGTAGATACATTTGTTTCGTTGGGAAACTCATAAACTCAATTTACAGCACAAACAATTAGGAACTCACACACTAGGCCTATATATAACAACCACCGGAAGCTTGCATTGGCCATGTTTATTTCACAGAGTAAAAGAGCAATCAAAATTGGAAGCTTTTAGAGAACCTGCCCTTGCTGCACCTAACCATATATACAAACTTTTTAGCTTCCGGGAATGTAATATTATAACGATAGTATGGAAGAAATACCTCAGAGACAGGGTGTAAGTCGCGCGGCAGTGGCGGTAAACGGTGTTGTTGAAGTCGTAATGTTGCGTCCGACAAGCCATAACATAACTGACAAAAATTGGCCGAACCAGTTCCAAACTTCTAATCTATCTTAAGGAAAGACGTTGTTCAAGCTTGCAAATAGTAAATACACAAGCTTTAAATCCAATTATGCTTGCTTTATAAGGTTAGAAGCATGGCACAGGTTCTGCTAATCATGTAAGGTCATATAGCGGCAAACATTTTCCGGACAAGCAGTGCGCGAACTGCGAGTGTCTGCGACTGGAAGACTGTAAATAAAATTGAAAAATGAAGACAATTCCATCATGCAATAATATCACTTTCTAAAAAAAGCAAATACGTCTTTGTACTTTTTATCCTGGTTATTCATCAAATATTTTTCTTCCAACGGTTGAATACGATGGTGGATGTCATCTGTTGTTGTGAGAAATAGATATGACCAATGCAAGCCCGCTGTGGCTGCTATGTGTGAGGGTTTTTAATTTTTTGTGCTATGACATGACTTTTTCCCTACGAAACAAACGTGTCTGTGTCTCTTTTTTACCATTTTATAACCAACATTGTATATCAAAGCCTTAACTTCAAGGGAACCATATAACGAATCTTTACCACAATGCCTCTGCTGGAACATATAATTTACGGGAAAATCATAAAAAATATGATTATAAATAAACGTAACATACAAAGACGCAGTCGCTAATCTGCTGCATCCAAAAGCTGAAGTGTTATATTCAAACGAAACTTCAAGTCTTGAATGTATTTCGTAGAATTGCAGAACAGATATACCTAAAGGAGACAGAAGTTAAGTTTCCAGCAAGGCCACAAAACAGTGGCCGCCTTAAAATACGAGTCGCCAAGAGCAGCAGACATTTTCGCTACGCCTGTGCCTCTGAGACTCCGTACAATTTGGACAACGTAGAAATTCAGGTTATTTTTGTCCCACGCAAATTCGGGTGTGTTCCAATACGCGTCATTCCCTCAGATGGATTCCCGAAAGTCTAGCCTACGAGAGGTTAGCGCAAGCTGATAGATTACTTTGCTTCTGGAGGATCCGCCTTTCTTGAAACAACCGTTGGGTCCTCTAGAGTTGATGCCCATGGCAAAGCTACAGTATGTAACTCTCGGTTCCATACCACATCCTGCACTCTGGCTAAACTGCCGCAGAGGCTAAGTTTGCTGGCCGAGAGACTAGCCTAACGGTCTTTAGTAAGTAAGAAACTCGAAGCCTTCTGATGGCTGTTACTACCTCCTGAATTTAACCGTGACCGCTTTTCCAAAATCAGACCCGTTAAGGCAACAAGACATCATGTTACTCACGGAAACTTGTTCGTAGGAAACAGTATAAGAAAATGTTTTCATACCGAAATGATTGAGTTTTCAATTTCCCTATGTTGGGTGTGTCGACTCATCACAATTAAACGAGGTAACATCCCCTATCAACCCTGCCACTTGAGACCCGGATGATTTCCTCGTGGTAACGTGATTTCAGGGTAGTATAGCTGTCACTACCGCATTAAAGGCGTCTTTTTGTGGCCACGCTCGTAATCAGAATCACCATGATTATGATCATCGTAATCACTAAAAAGCACAAGAACGGTCAACGATTTTGTAAGCAAACCAGGGCCGCCATGTCAATCATTTAAAATTATATTTATATCATATTTTTAATAAAAATGATTGGGAATAGATTTCTTATGAGTTTTTATTTATCTTAAAGCCAATGCATAACTCAACTAGCAGTATTTAACGCATTTTGAACATACACAGGCATAACAGTAAGGAAACTACAATTCTGGAAGTCTATATTACAAAAAATCATCATAACATTATTCAATTTATCCATACATTTAAGAGAACATCACAACTTTGCAGTTCAAATTTTGAATTTTTACTTGTCCAACGGCTGGAATCACTCTTTGATCACGCATGATTAGCCTGCGGAGGAAATCACGCTGCGATCAATTCTCACCACTGATCACGGTTGATTGCTATCAGAATCACGTCAAAATGCGGTCACAAAAACGCACGAATCATGCTCGATCAGGGGGAATCATCCGCGCGCTTGTCACAAAAAGACGCCTTAAGCCGACGTGGCTGCCATATAGTAAAGTTGTAACTGGTATTACCATGTTGGATAGAAGTGATATCGTCACAATGGCCAATGACATCTTTTTATTTTGCAAATGAGTCTAAGGTGGTGACCACATTCATTATAGCTGGGCACATGGGGCTTGCACGCGCCATTTGCTGCGTGGCTACCATGCGACAACAACGTAAGTACCATACATCTCTTGGTAGACACATGAGCCCTACATGGGCCCACATAAGCACCTTCCACCAGGAGCTGGGGCTAGTGGAGAGCTACTTGGGCTCAGGCCCTGGATGTTTTCTGAAAAGCCCCATAATCGCACTTTACATTGTTCATGGCTGTTGATGTTGTTGATTGACACTTCACTTTTACTTCATTAAAGCAAAGTTGTTCATAAGTATTATTTAGTGATATTTATGCTCTTCAAGGCGGTCGGAGTTTGAAAGTTGAAATAGTGCAATGTGTATTCTAAAGAGGCAGCAATATTTTGCATCTGATAAAAACTCCGCCACTTCTCGGGTTCAAGCTCCGCATCTTCTTCAGTCATAAGTCTGCCCCTGTCATCGACTCCGGTTTATAGTGAAAAAAGTTTGTGAGTTAAGCCCCGTTCACACAAGTATCACACCACGCAACAAATCACGAACGTTTGTATCCGTGCCTGGAGCTGTACTATTCCTACCGCGTTCGCACATGTGCCACATCACACGATGCAACACCGCTCAACACGTTTGCTTGTAGACAAGACTCGACACACGCAAGGCTCAACACGGTGCGACAAGACAGAGATCTGGTTCAATGTTGTATTTTCTTATACATTAATAACATTGATCAGTAATTTATATTGTTGCTATTGAATATATAATACAGTATTAACAACGGATTTTGAGTACTGAATGGAGGCATCTGACAACTTCTGACTGGACATGACCGGTTGTATTTCGTAATAAGGATGTTCAGGACTAATTTTTTTATTCGACTGTACCGCACTCGTAATTAGCAGAGCTGTTTGTAAGTAATATGACAAACTTAGTATATTCATATGACATTGGATTCTTGTGTGAGCGTTTGAACAAAAGTATACAGATATAAGCTGACTTTAAGGAGAAAGTGCAAGCGTGTTGTGTGGTGTGGTACATGTGCGAACGACCTTTCAACACGTATTGTGTGGAATTGCGGGGTGTGGTACATGTGCGAACGACCTTTCAACACGTATTGTGTGGAATTGCGGGGTGTGGTACATGTGCGAACGACCTTTCAACACGTATTGTGTGGAATTGCGGGGTGTGGTGCATGTGCGAACGCGGCCTAAAGCTTGAAAGCGTCAGGGGCAAATAATTTTAGAATTGAATAATTCAAAGACGAAGTAATTACTTTTTCGTAAACTTAGGTATTAATCTAAACTTTAATGCATGGTTCGAATCATACAACTTGCAATTTTTTTCATCCACATATTTTTCTCCGTATTGAATCTTTAATAACTTACTTGAGCATAAGGTGTGAGCAGCTCTAAACTCCTAAGATGGAAAAAACTTGTAAACACACTACGGATGTTGTCTTCATTTTATAATTCTAAATTAAAATGGTGACAATTCGGAAGATGAGATTTCTTCATGAGTACTACAAAATCATCCCAAGTTGTCAGCATTCGAACAGGCTAGGGCGTGTTTTCCGATATTTACGTTGGACATACCGATGCAGGTTCCAATTTCCCATGAATTTGACGTAAAATTTACAATACGGTAGTAGTGAGTAAGGTAGCGAGATGCACACTTTTGACCTTTCACCCTCGCGACCTTGCGCGTGACCTTGACCTTCCGGTTTAGGACGGCCAATGCACTTTCGGTGTAGCGGGGGGTTAGGGGGGGGGCGCCAACCGAAAGTGGGTGGGGCCTGGGAAACCGGAAGCAGGCGGGGTCCAGAGGTCAAAGGTCAAAAGTGTGCATCTCGCTACCTTACTCACTACTACCTCACTACTTACGGTGTAGCATCTAACAGCCACGTGACGAACGCCACCAGGTAGCTGCTCCTCCAGCCCACTGTCACCACTCTCCAGCTCACCGTCACCACTCCTCCGACCCACTGTCACCACTCCTCAAGCCCACCGTCACCACTCCTCCAGCCCACTGTCACCACTCCTCCAGCCCACTGTCACCACTCCTCCAGCCCACTGTCACCACTCCTCCAGCCCACTGTCACCACTCTCCAGCCCACCGTCACCACTCCTCCAACCCACTGTCACCACTCCTCCAGCCCACTGTCACCACTCCTCCAGCCCACCGCCACTACTCCTCCAGCCCACTGTCACCACTCTTCCAGCCCACCGCCACCACTCCTCCAGCCCACTGTCACCACTNGGGGGGGGGGGGGGGGGGGGGGCGCGAACCGAAAGTGGGTGGGGCCTGGGAAACCGGAAGCAGGCGGGGTCCAGAGGTCAAAGGTCAAAAGTGCGCATCTCGCTACCTTACTCACTACTACCTCACTACTTACGGTGTAGCATCTAACAGCCACGTGACGAACGCCACCAGGTAGCTGCTCCTCCAGCCCACTGTCACCACTCTCCAGCCCACCGTCACCACTCCTCCAACCCACTGTCACCACTCCTCCAGCCCACCGTCACCACTCCTCCAGCCCACTGTCACCACTCCTCCAGCCCACTGACACCATTCCTCCAGCCCACTGTCACCACTCCTCCAGCCCACTGTCACCACTCTTCCAGCCCACCGCCACCACTCCTCCAGCCCACTGTCACCACTCCTCCAGGCCACTGTCACCACTCTTCCAGCCCACCGCCACCACTCCTCCAGCCCACTGTCACCACTCCCACAGCCCACCATCACCACTCCTCCAGCTCACCTCCTCCACTATTCGAGCCCACCGCCACCAGTCCACTCTCGCGCCTAATCGAGGGATCCAGCAGTCGTGACACAGCATCCTGAGCTGCGGCCTGCAGCACCTCTGCTCCTGTTGTCTCTGCAGTCTGATGTATCTGTTGCCATGTGGTCTCTGTTGTCTATGAGCTCTATCGACTCTAGGCTTAGCTGTTTGTTGTCTTTTGTCTCGCTGTCTCTGCTCTGTTGCTAAAGCTGTTATCTATTTTCTGTTGTCTGTTGCCTTTATTAACCTGTTGGCTCTACTGTCCCGTAGTTTTTGTTGTCTGTTGCCTCTCCCGTGTTTTTGCCTCTGTGCTGCATGTTGTGTGTTGTCTTGTTGTTTCTGTAGTGATTGTTGTCCTGTTTTCCTGTTATCATTGCTGTATAGTCTGTACTGTCCTGCTTCTCTGAAATTTTCAAGCACCCACAGAGCGACTATTAGCTACATTCAAGTACCTGAATAGCTACAACAGAAGTCCCAACAACGAAATTCTTTAGAAAGGACGATGGTGATGGCCTCCGGAACAGAAGACACAAGCTGGAACTTCAACACCACAGTAATTTTTTCGGTCCTAACTTTTCCATTCTTCAGTTTCTACCCAAACTTGGTAGAGACTTCTTTCATAAACTGCCGGAGCACAAGCAGTTGCCACGTTCAAAATGCCTGTGGACCAGGGTTGGGAGCAGCACGCTTTACAACATCAAACTCCTTTTTCGTAACTCATTCAGCTTCTCATTGCTTCATCCCTCAGCTTTTGCACACTTTTTCAGCTAATCTTTTGTCTACATTGTGTTTTTATCGCTGCTTTATTGTCGCTCTTGTCCATTTGCGCGTGTTCGTCTAAGTCGCCCTGCTGTGGCTGTCTGCTGAGCTCTTCTGCCGCGTGCGAGGAGCGTGAGTGCAGGAGGAGGGTCTGGAGTAGTCCCTGGTCTCTTAAGGTGTCTGTAGAGGCGGCCAATTGCCGCCCAATACTGACACTATCAATCACTTACGGCCACCTGCAGCCACATACATCTGCCCGTCACCGTTTGCGGCCCTATATTGATCCTATCAATCACTCATTACCACTTTCGGCCCCTTCCAGAAACATGCAGCCACAAACAGCGACTACGGCCCAGTTATAAGAGTGGAACATTTTCGCAATCAGCAGCCCGGCCTACATTTTTACATTAACGGATAAGCCGCAAGAGCTCACCTCTCGGTCTTTGTTCTGCTAAATTTTATTTAGCCCAGCTGCTTTATTGATTTGTTGTTTTTCTGCCTGTTATGCTGGTTATTCTGCTTTCCTTGTTGTCTCGAGTGTACTGTGCAGTCCTGTACTCTTTATTGTACAGTTATTGTTTCTGTTTTTGTGTTGCTGCATTATGTGTTCTCTGCTAATTTTCCCTTTGATACTCTTTTCCTCTTGTCTCTGGAGTTTTGTTTTGTTAATTTCTGCTACTTCTCTACTTACTACATTTTACTGTCTTTCCTGTTTTCATTTTCCTGTTTTTTCCTTTTCAGTTTCCTATTTTTCTTTCTTGTTCTTTTATTGGTTTCTTTATTTTTCTTTTTCTGTTGTCCTTTCCTTTACTACCTGGGATTATGCGTTTATTTTTTGTATTCTTCGTTTCTGGTTTTCACTGTGCTGTCACATGCAAGATGTGACATATGCCACTTTTATAATTATTTCCCTAATTCAATGAAGAAGCGCAGACACCACGCGAGCGCGGTACAGCAACGCCAGGCCCAGGCGTAATATAAACATCGCGAGGAATGCATTCCACTGCATGGCACGCCCGCACCAAGAGCACACCAGCCATTCGTTGCCAATGTTACACCTTTTGCAACAAAGTTACAAAGAAAATACAACGGCAGCACTTTAACTGTCAGATATACGTTAGCATTATAAGTTATTTAAGTACATAAGGTAGGCAAACGCGTCACGTGAGGGCAGTTTTCTCACAGTAGTCAAAATAGAGAGTCAGACCAACGAATAGGGTACGTAACGACACACCGTGCATTTTTATTATTACTGATATTGAAAAACAAATTATTGTTAGGGACATACAGGTGTAAAAATTACACAACGCGCTTGCATATTAAGCTCCCTCTCACTGCCATAGTCATAATATTGGGGAAGATAGAAGCAGTTATGTTTGGCCAAAGACCCACAAATGGGGCATCTCGACGGACAAATCTGTTGCAGTTCGGCGCCGTGCTTGATTGCTTACTCATGCACAATGTGCCTGATATTATGAGGGGTAGACAAAATACAGCGAGCTGTTGTGCTGAACATCTAGTGTGGATCGTCTTGATCGATAGCGAAAAACTATAGGTACTGGTTTTGCACTGTCTAGCATCCCATCAACTGTCATGTAGATGTTGTATTTTTACCTCCGCCAAGGATGTTATGTTTTTAGCGAGTTTGTATGTCTGTTTGTTTGTCTGTCGACAAGATAACTTGAAAGGTCTTGGGTAGGTCTTTACGAAATTGACAAAGATTGTTAAGCATGTTAAGAGGAATAGATAATAGACTTTTAGTGAAAATCCGTTCAACAGTTTGTTTGTCTGCCTGTTTTTTTTTTTTTTCTTGGTGATATTACTCAAAAAGTTATGATCGGATTTTTATGAACTTTACATGAGTTGTTAGGTATATTATGATGAGAAAATGGCCAAATTTTTGTGATGATCTATTTATCCGTTCGTTTCTTTGTCTTTTGTTCTATTTCATTATTCTTAGCAATATAACGTAAATAGTTATGAACAGATCTCTATGACATTCACAGGAATTGTTAGAAATCAATTAAAAGACATGAATTATTCAATTTTGGTGGTGGGTACTTCAACTGTTTGTGTGTCTGACTAATATTTCTCAAAATGTTTTTCAGCAACATAATTCAAACAATTAAAAACGTTAGAAGACACAAATGACCAAAGTTTGGAGACGATCGGTTTGTCGGTTGGATTAAAGTTTGGCAAAATGTTTGTCAGAGCATAACTCTAGAAGTTATTGAAGAAAATTATAGCTGTTATTACTGTCAGCAGGTATAAATGGCCAGATTTTAGTGCTGATAAAGAGGGAATCATAGTTTCATAGCCAATTTGAATTTTTCATGCACAAAATACAGCGAGGTATTTTGAGAATACAAGATAATGCCACTTTTGAAGATCATGTGGCTCGAGTTGTTACTATAGGCAAGAAGTGGAGCGGATGGGTGGTTCGAACTTTCTCTTCACGAGAAGCAGACACAATGTTCACCTTATAGAAGCAACTAATACTACCGAGGATTGAATACTGTTCACCTCTTTGGATGCCAAGCAAACGGAAAGACTTAGAGCGCCTTAATTGAGGCTATCCAGCGATCGTTTACTGCTAAAATCCGGGGCATGCAAGACTTAAACTATCACGAAAGACCTACTCAACTTCAAATGTACTCCATTCAAGGAGATTCGAGCGCTTTACGATCATATATGTCTGGAAAATTCTAGAAGGTATTACTGTCAACGTTAATGGACGAATCCAGGCCAGACACTCAGACTGTATTGGTCGCACTTGTGACGTGCGACTTCCGATCAAAACTGGTGGTGACGCAATGGCCACAAAGTATTCTAATAGTTATGCTGTCCGAGGGGCGGGAGTATTCAACAATATGCCTCGTCACATTCGAGATGTCACCGGTACAGAGACTGCGAACTTACTGGACGCATACTTACTGAAAGTGCCAGATAAACCTGCTGTAAGCGGCTACGTGAACTGTGGGGATAACTCGCTGTTAGCCATCCCGGTGGTCACGGACTGCAGCATCACCTCTGCGCAAGATGGGTAGCGTGCATAACGCCACTTGGACCTCGTTCGAAGTATCATCAAGGTATCAAGGTAAGGTAAGGTTACCTTGCTTGGCGGAGGTATGCGCCCTCAGCGTGTTCTAGTTGGATCTGTGTTGCAACCTCTGAAATGGGTGATTTTCATTCCTACAGGGTAGCTTCTAAAAAAATTGAATTTTGGAAGAGTTTAGTTGATGACTCGAATGTTCTGCTAATATATTTGATTAAGAGAACCCACACACACCAGACCAATCAATTTAGGCGCTAAAGAAAAATCTGCACTGAAGGCAGCGCGGCACCGCCGATAAGTATAAAGTTCGAGCAGAGCAGACCTTAGGACGGCAATGACGCCGACCTGAGGCAGGGACTGACTTGACAGATCTGACTGACAGATCGGGCTCAACTCTTGCACACATCATCCACTTCGAATTTTCCTTTCAAAACCCAACGTGCTCCTCTTAGGTTCACTTATCAGCCACTGTGATTATTTCATCGGCGGGCATGCCCTCGAAAACATACTTCCCGTTGAGGACATACTGAACATTTATTGGTTAACACTCTCTCAGGCCAAGGTACCCCCCACATATACAATAATGAAATAGCTTGCATTTTTTGTTAGATGAATTTGCGCTTCAGTGACTTTTTTGTAAATTTTATCGGTGCTTGTCTGTTAAAGGGAAACACTGGGTCCTCTCTCATTAAATGCCATAACTTGACCACTGGCCTTACGGGAAAGTTCACACCATAACCCCGCCTGACAGCGCTTGAGCTGTCCCTCGACTTTGTCATCTGCTCCAAATTTTTCAAAAGAAGCTCTCTCTCTTTAGGCTCTCTATAGCTTGGGTACATTTATTCGTAAGAAAAATTAAGAAATTTTCTGTTCTTGACAACTCGCGAATTAAAATATAAAAATTGGGTAGCATCTTTCGACGCTGTGCGCCATTTCTATTACTCGACGACACGACCATCACCAGACCAGGCTGAAGATGGGCAGAAGAGACATTGATGCCACTGGCGGCTCGTTGTCCAGATGGAACCCGAAAAACGAAAACGACGGCAGCACCTGCCATCCTATGTTGAATATTTTTAGTGGAGAAATTCCTTTTTAATATATTCATGATGAGTTTCTTATCCATTATAATTTTTAAAGTGACTTTAGATCTGATCTTCGCAGTGATTATCTTTATGCAATAACTACGTGTTTTTTAGCAATGCATGCGTGTATATTTTCACAGCGCGTCTTTTTTCTGGAAGTTAGAATTAATTACAATTTCAACTAGAACGCCTCGTGGCGTAAGACCATCACCCGCGGTTGGGACAAATTCAACGAAGTCATATCTAATGGCCAGCTAATCCCTTTTCTCGTTTGGATGCTGTGTCCAACAAGGCTAGCACCACGCTGACCGATCCGTTCAGATCTCTTAATATGTAATAACATAGGAAAAATGGGATGCCTTGTGGCGTGAGACGATCTGCCGCGGCGGAGGCAAATTTTCCTCGTGGAGAATATTCAACGCCGTAATTTTTTATGGCCAGCTACTCCTAGTTTTTCTGTAGATGTGTCACATTTAGGTCAACCCACCAAACTCCCTACAAAAAGTTATGAAGATTGCTCAACTCCTTCGATCACTTTTTGGGTGGACGAACAAATATAAATACATTTATATATTTACACATATATATACTTAAATCTTCAGCGAAAACATTATTACCGCTCTTACTTTGTTGCGGCTGATAAATAGTCAGTGCCCTGAAAATCCGGGCTACTTATCAAATTCGTATGCTGCAAGCTTGTAAATGGCGTTGGAAAAGCCTTTTTTAATACGAAAATTCCTGTTAGGATTTACCCAGTAATAATACTTCAGAAATATACTGCATTAAATAAATAAAGAGATTAAAAAGTCCCCAGCAGAACGTACACATAACAGTATATTGATTTATCTGTTAGCTCATTTCTCTGTTGCTTTCGACTTTCCTTTTTCCTTTCGGTCCCTGTTTTCTTTACTCTCCTTGTTTCCATTTTCGGGCTTTCAAAATTGCGTCTTGCTTTCCCTTTTGACAAAGTGAAGAGAGAGTAAGGGAGGAGGTAGGGGAAGAGTGAGGGTGCTAGGAGAGGAAAGTGAGGGGCTTTGAGGGGAAATAAGTGCAGGAGCTGATTGAGGCCGTAAGAGGATTGACTGTCCTCAGCCTAATGAACAGCTGATGGCAATGAGGCAACAATGTCAGCACTAACAGCAACAACAATAAACAGGTAGTAGCAGTAACAGTAAAGTAGCAAACAGGTAGTAGCAGCAGTGAACAGGGAACGGCAGTAATAAACAAGCATCAGTAACCGTAAACAGGTAACAGCACCAGTAAACAGGCAAGAGCAGCAGTAAACAGGCAAGACAATTTGCAGCCAATAGATGGGAGCAGTAGCAACAGACAGAAGTGGCAATAGTATACAAAATTTAACAGATACACAGCAATAGTAGCAGACGCGAAAAACAAAGACAGTATGTAGCAGCAGCGGTATCCGGAAAAATGCCCCGGTAGGAAAAAAACCCCAAAGGAAAATGCCATGTGGAAAAAACTGTAGGAATAAACCCCGCTTTCTCTTGAAGCTATATTTGATAGCTGTGCTCATTTCTTTGAATACAACATATTTAAGTAAACTAAACGATATTGTGCTTAGTTAAATATGACTTAGGTTAAGTTTACTTAGATTTAGTGAAGTTTGATTCAGTTAGGTGAGCCTAGCTTAGGTAAGCCTAGGTTAGGCGAGTTCAGGTTAAGTGAAGTTAGATAAAGTTAGGTTAGGTGAGGTTGGGCTTGTTACGGTTAGGTTAAGTGCATGAGATCAGCTTAGGCTAGTGAGGTTAGCAGAGGTGGGTTACCGGACTAATGAAGCGGTAAAGCTTCAATACCCCTTTATCCGAAATCGTTACCTCTTTACAAATACCGTAATCGGCAGAAAAGTTACCGATTTACCTATACCGGAACTTGGACAATATTTAAAGCGGTAATGGTAAAATGTTAGAGGGAAAGTCTAAGTCAAAAGTGCCAACAGTCTTCGTTACTTTATTTAAGGTCCGATTTAACTGAAACTTTGTAGTTATATGTGAGTTATGAGTAAAAATCAATTCTAAGAAGTTTTCGTTCCATGACTTTTTTCAAATTTTTTATATTTTTTGAGTTATTAAAATTTATCGTTTTTGGGCGGCAAGCTTTGAAAATGTTATTTCTCCAGCATTTTCACGTATATAAAGAGAACGGTGTTAGCTCAAAAAGTACGATCCGTCCTGTTTGATTTTCATAACGAATTTTTAGAACATTGAAAAAATATTTTATTTTTTTAATAATTTAAAAAAAATTGTTAAAAAGTGTTTTTGAGGACAAAAATTGAAACCAACAAATCGCAATTTTATAGATAACACCTTTCCCGTTATTTTGCAAGTTGAATGTTGGAAATCGGTCAAAACATGCTGGAGAAATAGAAATTATGAAGGTGGCACATATTGCAAAAAATGAAATGGGAGAGAACGGCGGGAAAAGGGGGATCCACTTTCTTCGAATAGCTCGATTTCTATGGGAAAAACGATTTTACATATCTGTACCGAGCTTCATAAAATCTGTACAATACATAATGAAAATTTTCTTTTTTATATCTGAAAATTTTTTACATATTTTTTAATAACAGTAG
Source organism: Parhyale hawaiensis (assembly GCA_001587735.2). Taxonomy (NCBI): domain Eukaryota; kingdom Metazoa; phylum Arthropoda; class Malacostraca; order Amphipoda; family Hyalidae; genus Parhyale; species Parhyale hawaiensis. The sequence goes on along the minus strand of LQNS02000211.1, from coordinate 6,475,608 downwards.
GTATTCCCAATTAGGCCAGTGGAGCTAAAGTAAACTCACAGCAGTTGCATCCGAGCAATACAGTTTATATAAATTATCGAGATGCAAAATTTTGCACTTGTTTTCGGGTAGTCTGTTGAGAGAGCAACGCCACATCCCAATGGGTCACAGAATTGGCCCACAGCACAAGTGGGCCCTAGAGCAGAGCCACAGCACCAGTGGGCCACAAAGCAGAGCCACAGCACAAGTGGGCCCTAGAGCAGAGCCACAGCACCAGTGGGCCACAAAGCAGAGCCACAGCACTAGCGGGCCACAGGGTAGAACCACAGCACCAGTGGGCCACAAAGCAGAGCCACAGCACCAGTGGGCAACAGACCAGAGCCACAGCACCAGTGGGTCACAGACCAGAGCCACAGCACGATTGGGCCACAGACCAGAGCCACAGCACCAGTGGGCCACAGACCAGAGCCACAGCACCAATGGGCCACAGACCAGAGCCACAGCACCAGTGGGCCACAGACCAGAGCCACAGCACCAGTGGGCCACAGACCAGAGCCACAGCACCAGTGGGCCACTGAGATAAGCCATTTTACTGTTGGGCCAATCCACATCAGGCAACATTTTAGGACGCCATCGAGACTTGCAGTCGTAAAATGCGAGAAAATCTCCCGGGAATCGATGGGAACAAATCCCTATCGCGGGAAACAGATGGGAAATTTTGATGGAGGGCTGGGAAAAATTAAACAAAGGAAGGAGATAATTTGTCTACGGATGTAGACACTGAAGTCGAGGAAGGGAAACCCGAACACGTTGAGACGAGCAGAGCACTGGAGAGGAAAGTTAATGAAGAGCGACAGTGACGTTCTTTTGTTTGTACTCGTCGACCTTGTGAGAAAATAAACAGCCCGCAGTATTATGGTCTGTTATCTTTGCATACCCAAGTAGTGAAGCAAAAGCAAGTATGTCTAGGTAACAGTACCATGTGTATCCGCTACGTCTGTTCAGAACTCAGTCAGTACTGAGTCTCGGGCCTTTGGTTCAGTACATCTGTCATACGCTTGTCATGTGGCATTGTGTTGTGCTGCTAGCTGTGGGTTTGCACAAGGATTCTGTTTTTACCAAGGTTGTATCAGTAAAGACCTTGGCTCAGGATCTGCTGTACTCTCGCTATGTAACGTTGTGCTAGTCTGCTACCTGTGGATATCCGCGAGGTCTATAGTTTTACATCCCGCAAATGCTACCGTATTACTTTTTCCTCATGAGTATTGCAATATCGAGTTGAAAAACCACCCCACTGTACTATACACTTTGGTCATGCTATCGTGAAACTGCTTACCATTGAGGTACATATGATACAAATGACACAATAGTTCTTTAAGGATAAATGTAGGCTACTTACACCCAGCGTGCAGCGGAGCCTAAGCTCGACAGTATGGTCGTTTACGATGCGTATCCTTTGCTAGTTTCACCAATGTAGCACAATGTGCTTTGATCGTGTTCCACCACGATCACTAGTAAAAGAAGGAATCAAACTGCATCTCAGAGGGTCATTTTTCAATTGCTTGAAACGAAATTAGCTTTCTGAAATGATTGTCTCCTTGTGAAACATTAGTAAATATTTTGTTCAACCAACAAAATGTCGGAGTAAACTGCTTCTCACTGAAACCATCTATCACTCTTCAGCTGCTGAAATAATGAAAAAAAAATTGAGAAACAAGTTTACTGCTTCTGGAAAAACTAGTGGGTCGTGCGGTATGAAATTGCGCCAGATGATAATTACTTTTACTCACGCACGCTAGCAGCAGACTTGCGTGGGAACTGATGGCACTGGAAGCGACGAAATCGAGTACCGAACCAGGTGAGCGATCTTTGTGATGCTCTTTGCGCTGAGTCAGCAGGCAGTAGCTGGGTATGCACAGTTACTGTGGGGGCGCTTACCTTGCCCAGACATGGGAGAGTAAGGATCGAGGATCCTTGAATCTTTCATCGATTGCCCCATAGTTCTTGACCACCAGTGGTCGACTGCAGCCGTTGTTCTATATCCGCAGCACCAAGCAGTACATGTGGGCTTCCCAGTGGAGGGTGTGCTCCTCAAGTTGACTTCACTTTTACCCCCCCCCCCCCGTTTTCTTTGCTCCTCGTAGTTAGTGGTTCTGCTATGAAGAACTTTTTTTGTTTTTCCTTCATAGAACTTCTGCTCGCCTGAGAATCAAGAACTCGGAAGAAATGACACTTTGAAGTCACAGACTCTTGCGATTAGATCTTGAAAGTCGATCGAGGCCAAACCCACTCGATTTAACTTATCCGATACTTCGGACAGGTGCGTCGGCTTTAAGCTATGGATTAGATTAACGTTTCAGGCGTTGATTCTTAATCAGTTACCTGTGACTACCATGAACTTAGAGTTACTTCGTAAGAGGGAGAATTCATTCGGCTCAACGAAGCTGAAGTTCCTGTTTGCATTTCAGGACAATTCAAGTGGCTTTGGGTCGGATCGACAGTGATGACCCAAGTATCCATACTACTCGTACATCTAATATATACTTCGGGCTTCTTCAAAGTTTGAACTTCATTTAGCTAATTAACGGCCCATTTTCAGTCGAGCAATTGAAATTTTCGTATGTAGTACTTATAGAGCAACGGAAAGACCAAGCAAGCAAACAAGCAACCAACAAACTGTGTGTGCTATCAGACGCTGAAAACGAAATAGTTACTTTCCATGCATAAATGTTTAACCCACTAAAATGAATTTGCAAGTATGAACACTGCAAACACTAAGTAAACCAAGTTCGTTTTCATTTACCGTTCTTTGGCAGTAAACACAATAGTCGTTTTATGAAACGTGCAGTCGGGTCGAGAAAAAAAGTGTTGGATGCTGACTGAGGCTCCTGAGCTATAAAGCGCGACGAAATTTAATTACTGTACCTCGAAACCTCTGTTGTTCAGTGTTATAAAAAAATACGCGCTGCCATTGTTCAATAAAAAGGAAAAAAAATTGTTTATGATTATTCAGTGACTAGCCGTTGTTTAAGCTCTCCACAACAGTTCGTCCACAACTGAACGCTGTTTTAACCATTTCAAGAATGTCGTATTTAATATTACGTCGTTTCAAAGCATTTTGCAGAAAGTTGCAATGAGAGCGTTGCGTCTAGGAAATGAAAGAAGAATGTTTCAGAGTTATAAACCATATTCCAGTCATTAGAGATTGAGTCAGAAAACCATTTCATTGTAAACAAAAATAAATAAAAAAGAGAATATCACTTGGCCGAGGAAAAATAGAGACAGTATTTAGCTTTGCAATCAACTTGCTTCTGTTTTCCCTCATTTATTCTTTTCTTGCTTTCCGTTGTTGTGTTGTTCTTCTTCTTCTTCTGACATGTATGAAGTTAAAGAAAACAATATAGAAATCGCAGGACTTTCTTTTATTATTTAAAACATACGTACATATGGTCTACCTATGTAGCATATCATGCTTGGTGTCATTTTATTGTACGAAATAAAACTACTTGTTTTTATAGCTTACTACAAAAAAGATCACTTCAAGAATGTCGAGGTCATATAAATGTAAATAGTGTATTATCTGCACGTTCCGGTACACAAATTCACATCTTTTAAGACAAGCATGCAACATACACAATGAATTCAACACTGTACATCATGTATTACTGTTTTCTTGTCTCCACTACCCTTGACCTCCGACTCCACTTCTTCTCGAAGCTTATCCAGTTCTTCCCCTCGCTGCATGTTCAGTTTTCTTTATGCACATTTGCACTGTGTTGTTTTGCCCCGCAGCTGCAGTATGAAGTAACTACATATATATATATACACCATGTGTTAGCTGAGCTGTAACTAGAATTTGCCCTGGAACACGGTGCCACTGACTTGCTGCTACACGTATAAACAAATTCTCGCTCACGACTTCGACATGTTTTTTTGGTACTTGTGGTCTTTGTCTGGGTTTACAAGCCTGCTTCACTTGTTTTCAAGAGGAAGTACTATAGAAAAGTAATATCAAAGCTACTGTTTTGAAACTAAGAGACAAGTGCTTTGAGTTATTGGCTGTGCATGCCTCATCAGGTTGCGACACGGGACCCTCTCCACTTGGCAAGGGAAAGATTGCTGCTCTCAACTTGCTGCTACAATTAAATCTCAATTTACATGTATTGACAGGACCCGATGCAAAACAAGTGGACTTGATAAAAACTAGAATAGACTCTCTCCTCTTGCGCTGCGGAAAGATAGCAGAAACCCTCAACGATTTGCGATTTACATTATTTAGTAAAATGAAAGAGCCTACAAAGGCCAAGAGTCTACCTTCTAATACCAAGCCAGCAACAGAGCATATCACACATGCTTGTCTCCAAGAGCTAATCTAAAAAGCATCCGATCAGAATGAACCTTCACAATAAGCTTTACCAAGTTAGCATCGAAAAGAGGAGAGGAAATCCTCTGTACCTGGCACAGTGAAGGCTGCCTAGGAATTATTAGAACTCGTTGCGTGTGGATGCAAGTCAGTGCCACCGTGTTTTCGGGCTAATTATAGCCGCCGGTCATCTAACACATCATGAACTTATTGCAAACGGCAGCTGTGAAGGGAAAGAACACTGAGAAAACGTGCCGCTGAGACTGATGAGGAAGAAGAATTGGATGAGCCTTGAGAAAAGTGAAATCAAAGGACAAGAGTAGAAGAGACAAGAACACAGAAAAGTATGGTGCAAAAAGTTGAATCTGTTTCATAGTGTGGGGATAATTGTCTCAAAAGATGTGTACTTCAGCTTTAGAATCCATATTAATGTATACCTAGCTCTATCCGTATCCTGATTCCTGAATATCATTTCATGCCGGAACCTGCAGGTAATACGTTTACATTTGTATGACTGCGATCTTCTTGAAGTGATCTATTTTGTATTAATCTTTCAAGAACCATATAGTTTTATTTCATATAATAAAAGGATTCGATTTGACTCCAAGCATGATATGCTACAACTTTAATTTAAAGCCCTGTTAAATTAACGGAATTATTTGACCTTGTATGAATTTAAATGACCTATAAGTGACCTCTACTTGTGTTTTATATCTTTTAACTTTTATATTCACATTCTATTTGCCATAAGCTTCAATTTGATACCAAACATGATATGTTTATTCCAAAAACTACATAAGCCACAATGAAGATGCATGAGAAAAAGTGGGCGTGACTTATGACATCAATAAAACAAATTGCCCAAAGGTGCCAGGGTGACACCAGTCAAATTCTTAAAGTAGACACCCTATACTACTACGCTGAAAAAAAGAAATCCATGTATACCCAGCTTGACGGTTATGCCAAAATTTGGCACGTCGTTGAAGCCATTCAATTATATACTTGAAGTTTTTAACTGCAGTGATCCAAGTTAAAAAAAAAAAACACAATTGCGACTTGACACACGTGATGGCACACGTGAGATCATGTGAAAAAAGTCACCTGGACTTCGTACACAAGTATGACAGTCTGAATATACGTCAACACCTCGCCATGCCTTGCGCTGAGTCTATAAAAGTTTGCAAAGCGCTAGACTCGATAGCTTATGATCAGGCTGCCACCTTGTCTGGTCTTCTTACCATAACGCTCTAGCATCTCGAGCGTGTAGCGTACGACAAGCTAGCCAATCTCTTGGTCGTGATAATGAGTGATTGTCATCTGTAATACGGAGACTACAATACATAAGAGTTGTATTCTGGAGTGTGTTACTACCCGCTGCTATAGACACTGCGGTACCCGCCGTGTATCCGTATATGTGTGAGCCTTTCCCCTAGAACGACATACTATACTATGAATATCGGAGAGATTCGTATAGAATTAATGCGTGAACTACAAGGATAAAATCTACGTGGACGAATTCCTGTTAACTTTGTTGGCGAGAGCTGACACACAAGGTATTAATTGCCCCGAGTCATCTTTGCTTGAGAGAGATGAGGCCAACTTCCTTTAGGCAACGCTCGTACCGCTATACCATATTTCGTAGGTGAGGTATCAGTTTGTAAGAAAAGGAAAAAGATGTCCCTAAATCCTAACCGCAGGCCAAAACAACCCACGGAGCCCACACAGCTACGGCCCAACTCCCTTCACAGGCTTGACTTATCCTATACTTCGGACAGGTGCGCCCGCTTCGGCCCGATGAATCGAATTTTAGGTCAACACTTAATTACTCTGTTATAACTTTCGAAAAATCAAACTCGTTCCGTAAAATGGCGTTTTCAGCTGCTTCAAACACCTGCAGCGCGATTCAACGTGGCGCAGCCTCTTGCCTGAAGTTCGTTTCCAAAGCAAGCCTCGTTCGCTTAACTGAACTCCCCCTTGACAAGCCAATCCTTGACACCTAAAAGCACTTTGAGAATTGGCCCTGAAAAAATACAACCAATAGCGGCTGGGCAACTCACGTCTAAGCCAGCATGCAGCACTAAGGCTTCACAGCACAGGCGTATGGTCTCTTTTTTATATCTCTGAAACTTATGACTGCGGAAAGTAATTCATTAAGTAAGACCAACGAAGCCATAAAAGAGTATAGCGTATCCTGGAACCTTAGTTAACAGGAGCCATACCGAAGGTACTGACGGCAAGCATGTACTGCGATGCTGCCTCTTTGAAGCACTGTCTACAGCACTTCCAAGTTGTAATGTGAGAGGAATGTGTAAGTTAGGAACTCAAAGGGATAGTGTAAGTATAGTGTAGGCTTCATCAACAATCTCTGAAAAGAAATGCTAATAAAATATTAAAAGCCTTTAACTGGATAGCGTTACAAAACAATGTATTTTACCTATAATCCGTCTTTTGTAACTGTGTAAGACTGGCAGGAAAACGTGACATGGATTATAACACTACCAAAACACTGAAACTAATCAAGAGAGTTAACGATACCGATACACAAAAAGCCAGTAAGATAACGTTTGAGCGACGACAGAGCCCTTGCGATGATTATCAAATTGAAGATGAAAAATTCATTTGTGACACGTACAGATTGTTTCAGCCAGCTTAAAATTGTTGTGACCAATTGATGATCGTTTCATTCTAGATACGAATGGTCACCAGTATAATAGTGATACATTATATATTTGCATTCCTACTACTACGAACGTTGTTGTAAACGATAATTATGCTATTGTTATTGAATAAGGGTAAAAATGTAATAAGAATTGCATCCGATGTTGAGTCGTGTGCATATGATCCGTTGTGTCGTCCTGTATTGTAGCACCAACAAATTGAGTTGTTTTCCGTAAAGCAATTACTGCCACTCGCCGAGGCAATTGCCACCTCCTCATCTGCAATACAGTCGCATAAAGCCTAGTCTCTCCTGCGTGAATTACAATGTGGGCAGCAAACTAACGAATTTTCATCACATTTAATTACTTCAGTTCCAAACTCATTATTATTAGCGGCTAGTTTTGTGTGCACGATTATTTCTGTTATTTGATACAGTGCGGCGACTTTAATGGGATTAAACAATCCTTTAATGCTCACGAGTGCCAGCCCGTAATTTGGTCTAATTTGTTGATAGAGAGACTGCCCTTGCCTAATTTTGCCTAATTAGCCTCTAATTCGAATTTGCGCTGGCCATTTTAGCGGAGTTTGGGTTCTGCCTGCGCGACGGCGATGGTGGTGGCAGGTGTGGGTGATGGTGGTGGCAGGTGTGGGTGATGGTGGTGGCAGATGTGGGTGATGGTGGTGGCAGGTGTGGGTGATGGTGGTGGCAGGTGTGGGTGATGGTGGTGGCAGGTGTGGGTGATGGTGGTGGCAGGTGTGGGTGATGGTGGTGGCAGGTGTGGGTGATGGTGGTGGCAGCTGTGGGTGATGGTGGTGGCAGGTGTGGGTGATGGCAGCGGATGTACTGTATGCTCGAAATCAAAACACAGACAAGCGTATGCACGCCTCTCCTCCAACAAGTTGGGGGTCCCCCCGCGGCTGCCATTTACATGGCCCACATTTCCATCCAATCTCCACTTCCAGAATGTCACGCGAAAGGTTACTGAACATTGATTGTTCCCCGCAGAGACATCTGTTGTGTACCAAAGGTGAGGCTGCCTCCGTGCTCTCGGAGATCTCCTAAATCTTCCTCTGTTTTTTTTTTTAATTCTGTGACTGATCAAATTAGTAATCATCATTAAAACATAATAACGATGAATATGTTATTATTATTATTATTATTATTATTATTATTATTATTATTATTATTATTATTATTATTATTATTATTGTTATTATTATTATTATTATTATTATTATTATTATTATTATTATTATTATTATTATTATTATTATTA
>LQNS02000211.1:6407391-6439436 GCA_001587735.2 Parhyale hawaiensis | reverse complement strand
CCCGCTGCGCTTTCGGCGCCGCTTTGTCAGGCTTTATTTCTTGTGTTTTTGCTCCATGAGTACGCCAACATTGCAGGGAATTCCCTCGGGAGTTTCTTAATGAATATTTTTTACTTGGATTCTGGAATAAGAAGAGTGGAATTTTGGCGAAGAGAGAGCTTTAATGTGCCTTAATGAATATTTGCCATGCTTCGTGATTCCTTAAGTGCGCCTACATAAAGGCCCGGTCCTCCTCTCGTACGAGGCCAAGGGAAATTTCTGGAGCCTAGACATAGAGTTAAAAATGCAAGAAATCTTCCCTGATAGTTCAGGATCTCACCACTAGGAAGCGCGCTTCCAAGCACACGAAAGAAATTGAGGTTAATATTATGAAAAATTAAGTCCCTTTCTCGACGGTTTATGCATGCACGGCAGCATGTCGCAAATGGGCTAGAAAGTGATGAGGAAAGAAAACGTGTGTTTTTGGTCGCAGAATCGACTTTGGGCGATGCAATACCCGCTAAATTTGCAAAAATATTGAGTTTCAATTTTCGGCAAGAAAGCTACTCAGAGCAAAGCAAAACTGGCAGAGGCTGTCGACCTCGGAGACAAATAAGCTGCTTGTGCGCTTGCGAGCTCAAGCTCCTGGAAGAAACACTAAGCGACAGAAACAAAGGACTTTGATCATGCAAGTAAAATAAAGCGTTTCATTGTAAGCGTCACCATTAGCTAAAGTTTGAGGGTTGCAGTAACTAGACTCCAAGCAGTGAAAGTATGAGTGACATATACACTGCAATGACTGCATTTGCAAAACACCAGTATATCACTGACCCGACTGGGAATGTAATTCGAACATACATACTAACACGGACTTCAAAAGATACAATTGACGGGTAACTTAAAAGTGCCGGCTGATGGATGAAACTGCAGTGAAATGTTTTATAGTTCACTTACTGGAAGTGCCTCAGTCACGATACGAGCTGTTTACGTTATTGCAAACAGCGTGATGTTGATGCAAAGAATATTTTCCCCATCAAGAAACGAATTCGTAAATGGAAGTCAACGACGGGAGAAAATAATTGGATTTTAAGACGGCAAACTGACCTAAAATTTATCAAATTTTATTTTACCATTTGCCTATAGCCTCTTCTGGTGAATGCGTGTTTCTTTCTTATGAGTCCATTCTTTGCATCACTACGAACAGCTCGGCTATGTCTGACGTCGCTTTATTAATTTGAAGACATTTTATTGAAGTCTCGTCGTGTGTATCTGCTGTGACGTCCTATTACGTAGGAGCTGGTGAGCAGTCATGTGGGATGCAGTTCTACGATTCTAACGTAAACTAACGCTGTTAATACTTTCTAATCAAGCCATTACGGACGTTACAGAGCGAAAAACCGACACGAACAAACGGGTATGATTGAAAAAATTGACATCGATAAGACAACCAACAAAACACTTGGCACAAATTAATATTATTTACCATTTTCATCCTTCAACGCCCACAAGGATAATATTGCCTCGTTCTAAATAAAATTATTCTTTTAACAACTGACTATTAATTTGGGCGTTAAGAGGCACTACTGTATTTAAAATTATTAATGATGAGAATTCCGCGTTGTAAATGGAATTAGCAGATTTTTTCATAGATGTTTGACCTTTTTTCACATTATTAGAGTTTTAAAAATTTCATTTGTTTAGGCCACCCATCATAACTATGATCTGCAAATTTATCAGTATACGCAGTCATCTCGTGGCGCACACTCTTCACATCTTTTTATGCGAAGGATTTTAATACCTAACAGATGCATTAGCAGTTTTTCTTTCATCTACAGTTATGTTACACTTCGTTTTACATCTGCACAATCAATCTTAAAATGCAACGATTATTCTCTGTGACGCTAACTGAAAAGTTTATTTTTTGGGGAAATTAATGTTTGTAGTAAATAGTTGTACGCCCCAGTTACAGTATGCACTATGCCACAATGGAAGCATAGAACACTGAAATATCTGCTCTCCCCGTGCTAACAGCGGCAAGTCGGACAGAGAGGGTTTGTTCGAGGCCAAGCATAATGGAAGCCGGTTGCTCGGTAATAGACACACAACAAACCTCTGAGACGTCCTGGTCGAAGCTAACAACATGATCGTTCTGCTTGATCGCGGTCAAATCCACTGTGAAGGTTTTTTCATCTGAAAAACGACAATGCCTTTCCCACGTCTCTGAAAATTTTCAAGAAGACTACGTAAAGGCAGAGCTGATGGCGTTACTCTTGCGTCAAACAATTAGAAAGGTTATTTCCACCCCGTTCAAGGTGTTTTATCCATCACTTTTGACGGCTCTGGATGCTGTGGCCACAGACATTTCTTTTTTCTTATTTACAAAAGCTGGTGTCATTTTTAGCCTGGTATAATTCGCAGAAGTTTTTCTAACAGTCGATTGGCTGAGAACTGAGGTCTGCCCAAAAGCCTAGTAGTCGATTCTTGAGGTGGTCACCTTCCTCTCCCTATCTGCGATTCTATGGACGGTCATGCGTCTGACCTTCAGCCCCACGGCGACGTTGAGCTCGTTGTGGTCCCGAGTGGAGGAGAGCAGATGTCTCAATTCTACTGAAGCAGACATGCACCTCACCACTATTTAGTGCTGGTGACAATTATATAAAAGGATCAATTTCAAGTTTTTATTACAGAGAATTACTTTTACTGTTTAAAGCTGATCACAAATATATAAAATTAACTGTAATATGACTTTTGAAAATCCCGCAACTCGCTTCTTTTTGCTTTTATTCTGGTATACATGCACCTTAACACTATCTACTGCAAGAATAAATTTTCAGTTAGCGGCAAGGCGAATAAGCTTTACTTGTAAAGGCTGACCACACTCACGTAATATAAAGTGTAACAGGACTTTTGCATAGCCCGGTGTGTTCAAATTAAGCAGGCGGTCAACGTGAAAGAGCAAGACATGCTTCACAGGAACAGAGGAAATGGGAATTTTATTGGGGTCGTTATTGTTTTTTCGGGAGAATTTTTTATATTGGTAACACAGCCTTTTAGGCAAGCGAAAAACTTCAACTAAAGTGAGATCATGACGTATCAGTGATATGGAGAGGCACTTTATTATAAGGACCGGTTTCACTTCATGTCAATGGATGAAGGGCCAGATAGTACTTCACAGCAGACTGAAACCGAGTACACTCGCCTCTTTTTACCATTATTAAATATTAGATTACCCAGTCGTGAAAAATGATGAAACTGAATTTGTGATTACCCTTTTTATAATTCTTGCTCTTACTCTACGGATATTGCGGCAAAGAATGCACCATATATGCAGGCTTGATCTTCACATAATTTGCCAAAACTCCAGATTGCTGCTGACATAAGTTCGAGGCAGCAGAATTCCCTTCCTGTCCTTAAAATCCCGAAGTTTATACGTTTAAAAGTCAAGTAGCAACAAGAAAATAGCGTTCAGCATAAAAAAATTCACCGGAACTGCTCAGCATCGTATTGTGAATATCGGAACCGACCACATCATGCTCAAAATTTGTTAGCGACAAAAAGTGAAAATATTAGGCTTCTGCTCAGGGTAAAGTTTCAACTGCTGGGGTGAAAATTTAGATCAGGAAAAATAGCTGCTTGAAGTGGATTATGGATGGAAACTCAGTCGATTGAAGAACTTGCAGCATAAAGAAGACCTCCGAAGAATATATGCATCCGTAGCGAAGGAAACTTGGTAAAGACAACAGTGCCTGCGATTTTGAAGCGGCTTTACTTTTGCCATTATCTACGATGGCCTCCTTGTCTTTTAGCACATAAATTTTCTCCTATCTTATACTTCACATCGGTAGGAAGAAACTACCAATACAACCAACAAGCTGTGTGTTACTATACAGTGGATAAATACCACTTGCATGACATCCTATATTATCAAATTAATCCACTATTTACAGCAGTTGCTTGCTTAATTACTCCCTTGGTTGGTCCTTCTCACCGTCACCCTGTTAAGGATTTAGTTTAGAGAATATTCATCTAATGGATAACAAGATAAGATACCATGAAATTCCAGCCCTGAATTAAGATGGCAAATATAGTTTCTGAAATGTAGTTATGCTTGAAGGTCGAAATGCTGCATTTTCTAAGACCCATGATTTTTTTTCTTTTAGCGCTGTAGCTGAAAGTAGTATCTTTGATAGAGTTATTGATCCTGTTGTGCATAGGCCATATTACGTTGCATATTCGTTTAGCTGAATTTCTTCGTAGCAGTAGAAACTTAACGCTGAGCAGAAGTCAAAACATTTTCCGTTCATATTGCAGCAAAATTTTGATACTAATGGGTCAACTAACTGCTGGTATCCAGGATACAGGAAGCACAGAGCATTTCCGACGAATTGTTTTGCTTTGACTATATTTTCTTGCTACTTCTTGACTTTCAAGAATTTCAAAACAGATAATCGGTCGGGCTTATATTTGCAGGAGGGAAATTTTGCTCTCGGAAACTGAGGACGGCACAGCATTCGTTACTTTAATGGTAGATGAGCTTACAGGTGTAAGGTATAATTTTTGCAACAAAACCCGCACCGCAAGGAAGAGCAACAAAAGCTTCATTACGGAATTGTTGCCGTCATTTATGACGGCTGGGTGCTCTAGTTAAAGTAAAAGCTATGAAAATTCATCGTAAATTATGGTCATCATTTTTGACGAACGGGTACGTGGTGCACTTTATAATGCCCTTATAGTAAATAGGATAGAAATTAAGAATATCAGGTTGGAAGAGCGTTAGTAATGGCTGAGTATCAGTGTCATCCAAAATACAGACAAACGGAAATACAAACAACCACCCAACCAGCTAAGAAACAAATTAACATTGCAGTTGCCTTGCTTGGCAAGGGTATGCACTCTCAGAGTGCTCTAGTTATCATTATTATTATTATTAAGATACACTAGACTGACCACGTGAGAACAAAGGAAACTCCATAAGGTTAACAAACGCCCACGCAACCAGCCCAGCAACTAAAAAAAAGAAAGGAAAGATCAGAGATCACTGAATAGCTCTGTTTACAAATTACTTAAAGCTGCCAATACTCACTCCAGTAAAGAGAGAGCCATCAAGACCATTCCAAACTGCTACATGTGATGGAAAAAACGAACGAGAATACTAGCTTGTACGGCATCGTACAAGCCTAACTCATATGGAGCACCAGTACACCGAGTATACCTCACCCCAGCAAATTGCACCGGAAAAAAGTCGCAAGTGGGTGACTAGGGCCATTAAATATTTATAGAGAAAGCAGACCCACCAACTCTGCAACACGCAAGATCACAAGGCACAACACCATCCAGTATAAACGCACATCGACGACCCACTCTATCAAGCAAACTCAAATGACAATGAGCAGCAGAACCAAGACTAAGGAGCAGTATTCCAGATGGGGGAGGACATAGCAATTAAAGCAGTGACGTGTCAACTCTACCGAACCAAACACCTTCCAAGCACGTCGCATAAGACCGATTTTCTGAGAAGCTATTGAGGCAACCGAACGGATGTGGGGCTCAAACGTCAACTTTGGATCAAAACTGACACCCAAGAATATCAAGTTATTAACAACAGGAAGTGACACACCATCCAATATGAGTGCGAGAAAAGAAGGTCTCACTGTACATGACCTAGATACGAGCATGGTCTTAGTCTTTCCTGCATTTGGCCTTATCCCTCACCTAGTCACTAGGAGTCAGTCACTTCCAAATCACGCCAAATGGATTCTAAAACCTCCAACCTATTACTAGGATTGCTGCAAACAACCAGCAAAGTAACATCATCAGCGTAAGCAACAAGTAAATTATGAACATGATCAAATAGGTCTACTGTTGATACGATGAATAACAAAGGGCCCAGAACACTACCTTTTAGGGCGCCAGAAACCAAATCCAAAAACTCACTACTCTTCCCATCATCAACAACAACACATAAGCGTCTACCAGACAACAGCTGACTAATAACCGCAAAAATTGAACCACCAACACCCATCAATCTTAGCTTATGGAGCAACCCAAGTTGATTCACGCGATCAGAAGCAGCACTAAAGTCAAGCTGGACGAACCATGCCTCATAACCCCTATCAAGCACCAGCTGCAACACATGAGAAAAGTGAAGCAGGGCATCACAAGTTCCAAGGCCTTTGCGAAAACTATACTGTGTTGCGGGAAGGACACACTGCTTCTCGAGAAACCGACTCAACCTCGACGCAACCTAGCCTCTCGTAAACTTTCGACAAAACAGGTAACTGTAACTTTTTTTTATACTGTTACCAACAGCAGTTAGCTGATGAAAACTTTCACTGTACTTAGAAAGATATGTTTAATTTACCTTTCTTTACGAAATGATGCTGTTTTGAACTTTATAGACTGTTTACAGATGAAGGTAGATTCGTAACTTTCTTCGAAAAGTGAAAGTTCATAGATTGTTCACCGCTTTCCACCCTCTGTGTTATGAAGACTCACCTAAGACGTCTTTTTGTGGCCTCGTTCGTGATCAGAATCACCGTGATATCATGATCATTGTGATCACTGAAAAGCACAAGAACGGTCAACGATTTTGTAAACAAACCAGAGACGCCACGTCAATGTGCGAAAAATATATTTTTATTGTAATTTTATGAAAATGGTAAGGAATGGATTTCTTATGAGCCTTTATTGGTTTTGAAGCCAATGCATAACTGAACTAGCAGTATTAAAGAATTTTCAGCATACACAGGCATAAAACTGAGTAAACTACAATTTTAAAAGTCACTATTTCAAACAATCATCATAACATTATTCAATTTATCCCTAAATACAAGAAATCATGGCGACCTTGCATTTCAAATTTTGAATTTTTACTTATCCAAACGGCTGGAATCACTCTTTGATCACGTATGATCAGCCTGCGGAGGAAACCAAGCTGCGATTATTTCTCACCACTGATCACGGTTGATTGCTATCCGAATCACGTCAAAATGCGATCACAAAAACGTGCGAATCATGCGCGATCAGGGGGAATCATCCGCGCGGTGGGCACAAAACGACGCCTCTAGAGGAGCAATCCAGTATGACGACCTGGAGTACGCCAAGCTCCAGGTGCAGGTCCTCCTCTGAGTTCATCAGAGAAGGCTTGCCACCTCGCAGTGGCAGCGTTAGGAAATTTGCAGTGGAAGGGTGAGAGGAGGGTAGAATAAAATGCAGAGAAGTTACAGTTGCTACGGGATACCTGCGTAATGCTTACACGGTAACAATATTGGGTCCTGAGAGGAGACTAGGATCATTTTATGAGGAGGGCGGTTCTAGCTGTTCCCCCTTCTCCTTTGGTGCCCTCTTGCTACCTCATTGAGGACAGAAACCTCCTTATTGTTTCTTTCCTAACTTTACTCCTTATCTCGTGCAGAGGATTACCCTGAACAGATAGATGTCATCAAGACCGGGATTACTAAATATAGGAATTACCCAATTGCCGAACTAACTCTATTTCCGAACAAACAGCTGATATTTGAGGGTTGTGTAATAATTCTATCAAATAATAACTGTTTGCTCGGAAATAGAGTTAGTTCGGCAATTGGGTAATTCCCCTAGTCGCAGAACATGATTAAGCCAAGGAAGGAGGGTCAGCAATAGTGTACTCAGTCTCAGCACAGGGGAGCCAAGCTGAAGAATAAGATGTTAAATGTGCTCTTGGTTGTACAACTGGCCAACCAGGAGAAGGAGGTGGTTAATATCCTGAGGAAGGCCGTGGAGGACTGACATCCCTCACACGATATCCTCTTGTCGTGGGTGCTGTTCCCTCAGTGCACAGGGAGGCATGCACAGACCTTTCCATAACGCACAACAGGGCCCTCTCCCTAAAGCTCAGCTCTGTGGCTGTTTTGAGACTTTTTAACAGAGCTTGAAGCATGCTCAGGCCCACTTTAGACGAGGTTAATTTTGAAAAACTGGTCTTCTTTTTGGGAAAAAGTGGAAAGAGGATTATGCGGCGGAAGAAGACGATGAAGAAAATAAGGAAGAGGAAAAGATGAAGATAACAGAAGAATATGACCAGTAGAATCTCTAGCTCTTTGTTCAACTATAGCTGTGTTTTTTCTCTCTTCTTGAAAATGTTTCAGCAAGTTTCAAAGTAAAGACATGAAGATCATCTGACCCGTATCAGATCTACCAATTTTCATACATTCCCGCCATTTTATGCTCACTTTCCAGGTGAAGCATGACATTCTTAATAGAGCTAGATGCATAGCTAGGATACGGTACGGGAGCACAGAACGCGGAGTGTTGGACATCTCGACTCTAAAGTATTTTATGAAGCGGATGTGCGGTACCTAGGGAAAAACAATGGCATTTTGAGAATAGAGGGTTACGTTGCCGTGACTCAAGAAATGTTCCGAGTCTGTTATTCATTGTTGTACAGCTATGGCATTAAACAAAGCAGAAACATAATGGACCACTGATTAATATCTACAGGTCCCGTAATAGTGCGACAAAATCGGATACACCGACAAAAATTGAATTTTGTGAGATTAAAAAGGGCTAAATCATCTATAAGCTGTAGGAAACAGAGCTCACAAAAGGCATGCAAATAGAAGTATAGGAAAAGAATGCAAGAAGTACCGTCGTATCTCTACGTCTGCATTAAGACACATATGCAAATTTTTGCTTGCAGAACAAATGCGAGATTCACAGATGCAATCAAAATACCAAGAAAGGTCAGGCGAGGGATAAGGTTGGCGGACTGCGTAACGGTAGACAGCGTTAAGCGGCGGACATTAGTCTAAACGGAGTGGATTTGGTTAAAAGCGCTGCAACAGGTCATACTAAGTTGCGACAAAACATTAATTAACATTAATGCGCCAAACAGTTTTAACGTTACCGTTATCGTTACATTTCAAAATTTTATGAAACGGAAATAACAATCGTTGAAATTTTGGCCGTATTGTATAGTATTTGTGAATGATTGACCTACAACTGAACTGTTTTCTAAGTTTTAAACTAAGTTACTTACATATATTTGTTTGACTTTTGAATAATAATGCACTAGTAAATTTTAGTAACGCTGGTAATGCACTTTAAAGTTTTGGTAACGCATCAAGGAGATTAAAATCTGTAACTCATGACGGTAATGCCAAATCCCCCCCCCCCACACACACACCGATTTTTCGGTTACGCATGGGCGGTAATGCAGTCTCTGTCCGGCACTAAAACGCCCAACTCTGCTTTTATCATCTCGTTTAGACGTATATACACTAACACAGTAAGTTATTATGTTTTCTACTAAACAATTTGCTATGTAAAAAATGGCATCATCTATTTCGGTAACCTGACAGCCTCAGCCGATACGATTATTTTCAAGTGCCTATTAGTGCTACTATATCATATATTTCTCTCCACGGGCAGAAGGTATTCTTGGATTACCATACCAACGCAACTTATTTTATAAAAACGATATCTACATGCTTTGCTTAATAATATTACAGCTTATTTCTTAGCATCAAATTTATTCAGAAGATTGTTGAAAGTTATGCTTATGAACTTGGTGGCAGATGCCAACTTCATGTACAAAAGTAGACTTGCCTACGGCACACTTACGTAATATAAATGCCCTACCACACTGACAACTCTTACGTAAAGACATTACAGGCCACCAGATGCAGCCGTGCAGATATCGCACAACAGATGTCGCTAAACAAATATTGTGCCCAAGAGATATCGTAAGCCAGATATCGCGTATCGACCTGAGCCACAGTTAGGCCTATAGGTGCTGCTATAATCCCCATAGGCTTCCTTNCCACTGCCACTTCAGCCAGTTTAAGATCTCCAAACGCCAGCTTCAGTCACGTGACAAAGCCATGTGTTTACTCGCCCAGGGAAGGCTTGCGCGTACTCCTCCCATTGAAGCTCCTTGTGTGAAACTCACTTTGCTGGTGGCTCGTGAAATTTTTAATACATCCAAATAGGTAGCTAGGATACGACAGAGCAGGCGTACAGAGCGGGCAGTTTTAGGCATTTTGAAAATAAAGTATTTTTGGAAATGGAAATGCGATGTCTGAGGGAATGCAATAAGTCGCAAGAAAAGGGTTAACGCTAACACAAGAATCTGTTATTGAAGGCATGGTTTGAGTTCTACCGGGTGTCCCACAAAAATGTACCCGGTTTTCAATTGATTATATCTCGGCTTTATATCAACATATTTTAGGCTTCTTTTTTTCCAAAATATAGTAAATTTTGTTTTCTTTCCGAATATTTTAATTTTTTTGAAATTAGTTGAACAAACAATTCACAGTGATCTAATTACTGAAAGGTTAGGAAAACTCTTTGTTCTTAGTAATGTTATGGAGAAAAATGATGAGCTACCCGTTCAACATCTATGGTCAACGTAATAGTGTAAAAAATCGGATACGCCGACGAAAAAATGGAAGTGTATGCTTATGATGAGCTAAATTATGTATCAGCTGTAGAAAACAGAGCTTAGAAGTGGCATGCAAATACATAGGAGAACAATGTAAGAGGTACTTTCGCAGCTTTATGTTTTTATAAAGATACAAGTGAGATTTTTTTGCTGCGAGATTCACAGGGGAATCCAGAGTTCTAAGATATGTTCGAGGGTTATGTTAAAGTAGACAGACTGCTTTACGGTAGACGGAGTTCACCAGGGTTAAGTGGCGGACATTAGTTCAACCGGCTTAGGATAAGTTGAAAGCACTGAATTAGGTCAGAGTAAAGTAAGTGAAAACATTATTTAACCGGTGAATATCCACGGGTCCGCTGGCAATTATAACAATGACTAGAACACTCTTGATAGCCAAGCAAAACAACGATATAAAAAATTCAAATTGGTTTTGAAATTATGATTTCCTTGGTATCAGCGCCAAAACCTAATCATTTGTACGGTCTGACAGTAACAACAGCTTCTGTAATTTTTCTCGAAGATCCGTTTATAACTCTTTAAGTTCATTTGTTGACAAACAGAAAATCAAGTAGAAAGACAAATAGACAAAGGAACCAACAGATTATCACAGAAATTTGATCATTCACTATTCGTAATGTATCTATTGTATTAAAAAAAATGAGATAAAACAAACGGTTGAACGGATCTTCACCAAAAGTTAATAATCTGTTACTACAACATCTCTAATAATCCCTGTAAATTCCGTGAAAATCCTTCTATCCTTTTTAAATTATCTTAGTGAGAGACAAAGAGACAAACATGCAGATGGATCAACACGACAAAAACATAACCTCCTTGCCGGAGGTAATAATACTTTACTGAAATCAGACTGCAATGCACAAAGATGAAAAACAAAGAAAAATTCACAGGAAGCAACATGAATGCTAAAGAAAACAGATGTATCGTGTATCAAGCCCTTTGATAAACAGTGCTATTCGGACATAACGCAACTCATGTATTTATGTATCTAGCTGTTTCTACTAGCGAACAGATATATGTAGAATTTATATAGGTGTTCTTATCAGCCTCTTCGACCAACGCAAGGGGTGGAAATCTTTTACTAAGTGAATAGACAAAAATAGAAGTATAAACTTCATTTCTATGCCGTGCTATTATCCAAAGCCGGGTACTTGCGCTACTACTTCCATTAATTACTGCATTTCCTACCTACGTCCGGCCAAATCTGTAACGCAGTACCGCGAAGACTCACGCAGTAATGCACTGCCAGTAATGCGCCAAACAATTTTAACGTTACCGTTATCGTTACGTTTCAAAAATTAAGGAACGGAAACGACAATCGTTGAAAATTTGGCCGTATTGTATAGTATTTGTGAATGTTTGACCTATAGCTGAACTTTTTGTTAGGTTTTAGGCTAATTTATTTACATTTATTTGCTTGACTTTTGGATAATAATACACTAGTGAACTTTGGTAACGCTGGTAATGCACTTCAAGATTTTGGTAACGCTAACGCATCAAGGAGGTTAAAATCTGTAACTCATAACGGTAATGCCAAACCCCCCCCCCCCTTCCACACCGATTTTTCGGTAACGCATGGACAGTAATGCAGTCTCTGTCCGGCACTAAGACGCCCAACTCTGCTGATATCTCGTTCAAAAGTACATCCACTAATACAGTAGGTTATTATGTTTTCTATAAGACAATTTGCTATATAAAAATGGCACCAACTATTTCGGTAACCTGACAACGTACGACAGCCTCAGCCTATACGATTATTTTCAAGTGCCTATTATTGCTACCATATCATATATTTCTCTCCACGGGCAGAAGGTATTCTTGGATTACTATACCAGCACAACTTATCTTATGAAAACGATATTTACATTCTTTGCTTAGTAATATTACAGCTTCTTTCATAATACGAAACGTATACAGAAGATTGCTGATAGTTATGCTTACGAACTTGGTGGCAGATGCCAACATCATCGCATGTACACAAGCAGACTTGCCTGCGGCACACTTACATAATATAAATGCACTGCCACACAGACAACTCTTACGTAAAGACATTAAAGGCCACCAAATGCAGCCGTGCAGATATCGCACAACAGATGTCGCTAAACAAATATTGTGCCCAAGAGATATCGTAAGCCAGATATCGCGTATCGACCTGAGCCACAGTTAGGCCTATAGGTGCTGCTATAATCCCCATAGGCTTCCTTTGCACCCCAATAGGCCTACTGAAGCTCCATCTAACTGCCTGCATGGCGTGCAAATTATTACCATGGAATACGCTCCAGACAAAGCGGGTATTCCGAGGCTCTCAAGCATTGGAGTCTCGGCATTCAGTGTTGTCCCAGTAACTAATAACACGGCCTGCACTTTCCAATGGGAGGATATCACTGAGCGCTTACTCATACATTTGATATGCATATGTGCAGCATAAAGTTCCTGCGGAGCTTTGTGTTATTCAGCTCGAATTGTGGGCCACATAACAGTGGACGTCGGATGCTAAAAGCATAATCTTGTACTGTACAGTTATCTCTTATTTTTTTCGTCGTCCACTCCGTTCTTATTCTCAATTTATAAAAGATAGTAAAATTATACATAATTTGCTAGCCCGCTCATTACTGAAATAAAAAAAAATCGCTAAACTTCTCTCCCAATTTCCACTGCTAGAATAAACATGACCGTTCTGAATTCATTAACTATTCATAACAGCAACTGACTCCTTTATTTGTTATTTACAACGGGTCGGCTGTAAAGAGCAGCGTTTGCTGTAGCCCTTTCATCAAGCGAATAAAAAGAATATAATCAACACCGTCGTGTTTTATATGGTTGTAGATGTATTTCTATAGATATTAATGTTCTTATGTATTTGCATGTTTTGTGTCACGCTCTTAATGAGACAGAGATAGGCGAAAAATAGGCCAGATTGCAGATTTTGCAATTATACTGAGTTTTCATGAAGATCGATTAGCGAAATTTAGACCAGGACCAGATTGCAGAAGATGGTGAAAGTGGGATACTTGTCCATTCAGCTGAATTCACTGCTTGCTTAGCCAACGTTGAAAAGTTGAAATAATAATATTTACAGCTTCTTCTAGCGCTGCAATATAGTCTGATTTTTATAACGTTCTCCATACATCGAAACTATATTACTTTCAGTTCAGAACATTCAAATTCAGTAGATGATCAGCGAAGCCCAGGCGAAGCGATGATTTTTGGGGAGCAGTAGACACGACAATTATTTTACCCAGCCTTCTCACTTCGACAGAAAAACTTCGATGTACTAAGAGTGTGTCATACGGTGGGTATGATGAACGGCCGGAAATTTAATTAAATTTAGTAATGTTTTGCTGCTTTATGATATAAAGTCATTCTTTTTCCGCATATCATCTAAGGTAGGCAAAAGTGTGCTGCTAAGTTGGGGAAAGGTGTGCTGCTTAGATAAATTGTAAGAGAAAGCGTTTATACTTTATGACAGTATGAGCTTGCTGTTGTAGCCTATCCTGCAGCAGCATATTTGTGTCAAAAATATGTTGAATGAAGACGGATCTTCACAAAATGCTCGCTATCATTTTTGGCATTGCGATCACTCAAGTCATACTATAATTCTGCTTGTTCCTCCCTACGTTCCTTTAGTACACCGTTATGCAACAGACTAAAAAAGACACTCACTGGTAGTTCTTCAGCATTTGTATAAAAAATTTTTGGCAGAATGATGACGTCACAGTCAGAATTCTGTTTTTATCACAAGTTGGTATACAAGTTACGAGTTTCATGTACATACCGTAGTTCCAGCCGCTCGAAATTTCGTCGATGCTTAATTTAAAATGAAACCATCCTGAGAGTTATTCTACTTTCTAAGACGTTAGGAGTATGCATTGCAGTTCCTCGGTTAAATTACGACTTGTTAATAAATATTTTCTAGTTCTGCTGAGCCCAAATATTTTCTCGCTAATTGAAATTGTTCATGGCACGATTCAGATGGCTGAACGATGACGTCACAAAAATCCCGAGCTAGATTTGAGTTTCGGTTAGAAGCTGTCCGTCTGTGCACATCTGTGCACATATTTTCATTAGTCTGTGGTTACGCTTTCAGTATTAGACAGGGAAAGTATGGCATTTTTGATACAATCTCGGGAGAGAAGAACAAGAGCCACATTTTCACTCTTTTTAAGCTACAACTGCTTGTAGGTCATCATTAGAACATTTGATGTTTGACTCGGAACATCTATTCACACTTCGTAATTTTCGAGCTGCGTAAATTTTGCGCTTCGCATATATGACACTGGTCTGGAATATTCTTGAAAACAATGCTATTGAGCTCTGGAATTTTTGCACTTCCTGTGACGTCCTCTGTGGCACCTGCTCATATATAGTACTCACAACAAGAACCGTTTCACATAGCTTAACCGTGCCCCTGGCCGCTGGTTCAATAGAGGCTTATACATACTCCAAATAATCATAACACACAACTTACCTGATAAATTTTGGTTCAGCACAACAGTAGGTATCTTACACAAAGAACTGCTCACAACAGCAGTACAAATCAGTGAAGCTCTCCCCACACAACAATGCAAGACTTTTAATTTAAATTCACAAGTCACAGGTTCCAACCGCATGCTCCAACTCTTCACTCCAACTGTACAATAGTAGCCGCAACCTTCCACCTCCGACTGTACTCTGAAGCTCAACTGACAAGTGAATGTATAAATAGAACTTAACCGTCCACTGAAACCTCACTTCCACGCATCCCACAGCGCGAGCCACACCTTTGTTTTGCGCTCTAGACTACTGTATCTCGATTTTACTACAACACTCAGAATTTAATGAAAGTCACTTCTTTAGCTCTGAAGATGGCAAACGTTGCCGAAACCGGTCGACCTATTTTAAATTCAAGTGTAGGCGAACTTTTATCGTTTCTTGACCAGGAATGTAGAGTAAAGTTTAGGAAACTTAAGAAACTGAGTAAAGAAATAGTAAATAATAAACTTGGTCAAATTTTTAACAATACAAGTTTACGTGAAGAGCTGCTCCCAAAATTCACGAATATATATATAATCGCATGAACTTATTAGATCAAAATATGTATCATAAAGCTTTGCCTTCACATATTAGTTATTGATATTTTCCTATCTTATATTTAAAAAATCATGATACGGCGCCTTAAGCCCGACGTGTGTTGTTCCCGAGCATATCAATAACACGATATTTTTCCGCATGAGTTAGTGAAAGCATAGCGTTCCTACGGACGAATGAACAAACGAACGAACAGACAGAACTANTTTCCTATTCTTATATTTAAAAAATCATGATACGGCGCCTTAAGCCCGACGTGTGTTGTTCCCGAGCATATCAATAACACGATATTTTTCCGCATGAGTTAGTGAAAGCATAGCGTTCCTACGGACGAATGAACAAACGAACGAACAGATAGAACCATAATCAGAACAGTTATGTAGTTTGTCATCGAGCACCTGCACAAAGTAACATTATTGTAAGTAGCACACTGAGGGCTGCGTGGGCAAAATTTCTAGTACTACACTTTCCTAAAAATTATTACACCATTTCAGCTAATGATCCTTTGAGAGCAAAATGAAAAAGATATTCTATAAAGGAAAACTTGAAGAGTGACTCGTAGTACCTTATAAAATTACAATTGTAGGCTGGTCTGACCATTGGAGGGTGCACATCTTGGGGGAACTGGAACTCAAGGGGCTATAATAGGCGTTGAGAAACAATACCAATTGGACAATATACTAATTAAGTTACACATAGGCCTAGCAATAAACATCTCATCATGACAGCTCTCAAAATGATAATCGTAGAGGTAAAGATATCAAATCAACTAATAAAAATTCGAATTCCGTTTGCACTCATTCTGCACACAAATCCAATGAATGTCCATTTGATAGTTGTGTGTTCAGTTACATGTAGTTTATTTTCTCGCCCGGTATGGTCACGCATCAATCTATGTGATACCAGCTATATTGTAAAAAACTAAAACTTGATTTGGGAATTCAGTTGAAGTCACTGGGACTGATTGAGGCTGCAAGGCATAAATGTTAACAACACGTCGTCACCACAAATTCAAATTTATTTCTGAATGACGTTTAAATAATCTAAGGTTTCACTACCCTCCTTGACTTGAAAGCTCACCTCGCAGGGATACGACTCCTGCTCTAGAATAATTGATTTTGCTGTTTCCTGTTCCGAATGTCCTGCCTAATGCAACTTAGAAAGCATAGTCTGATGGCCCCTCTATATGTTGTAATTTAAGTATTGTACTTGTTGTACTGTATTAGCATTAAGAAAAAAGAATACCTCCACACGTTGGAGAAATAAATGACTTATAATTATAAATATGTTTAGAATAACGAATGTTGATGAGCGTCATTGATGAAAGTCTCTCTTGTCCCATGAATAATCTCGAGTATGAATGGAGGCATCGCAGTGTGTTTGTACTCTTTTCACATACATAGGAGACCAGAGGAATGGTTCAGGCAATTTGCAGAAGAGTAGAGATATTTGGAAATGTCATTGGATCACAATCTTCGACATCTTCGGCAGGTGACTAGGGCCATTTCTCCTCTGGAGTCTTTGTATATGAGAGTTATTCCTAAAATCATGCCACCTTCTTTTAGCCCCCCCCCCCAAGGGATCCGAGGGGATTGTAAATTACTTTATTATGACTGAGCTGATGCACGCGTGACCTAAAAGTTTCATTTCTCTGTAGCAGATGCTGACGGTGTGACACTTGAAAATAGCCATCATTGTAAGGAACATGCGTCAGAAGCAAAAATGCGCCATTGAATTTCTCTATGTAGAAAAAATTGAACCTGCGCTGGAACCAGATCGACGTTAACGAAGGCGGTGCAGTTGCTGTCACCCCAATTAGTAAATGGCTCGTCGATTTCACAGTTGCCACAGAAATGTGAGTGATAAAGTGCGCTCCGAACACCCGTGCGCAGCCACAATCCCGGAGAAGAAAGTGCGCCTCGATCAACTCATCCACACCAATCGGTGTATAACAGGGAATGAAATGCGTGTAGAGTTTGATGTGGGTGTCGCTAAAGGTAAAGTAAACTTCACTGCTCCCTCCATTGCAAAACCATCACGCTCTTGTTCGTGCTACGGATATAGGAGTAGGTACGCTTGCAGTCGACCACGGGCCATCAAGATAATGGCGCAGTCGATGGAAGGGTAATGACCCGCCCCCTACCCTCCTCCTTTTTAGGTAATTTAAGTGCTCCAAAGGTAGCTGTGCACACTCAGCAACTGCCGACCTAGCACACCAAGCGGCCCAAAGAACGCTTAGCCTACCCGGCATTGTATCGATCCCTTGACTTTCAGTGCCAACAGTCGAGCACGCAAGCTTGCTGCTTCCGGGGGTGCACTAAAAACAATGTTGTCATTCCTAGGACACAGCAAAGTGCATGTGCTAGGCGGGTTGCACGAATGCTCAAGCAGGTACACAAGAGCCACCGATAGGATGTCTCTCAGGACTTGTTGGATCGATACGAAGCCGAACGATGCGGATTCTTGAACCGTAACATCACTGGTTGCGAGGCGTGGTGTTGAACCACTATGAGCTGACGTCCAGACGACAGTCAATGGAATGGCACCACTCATACTCCCTTAGCAAAGAAGTTCAAGATGGAGACATCTGCAGGCAAAGTGATGGGCACGGTGCACCGTCTACTTCGACAGGAAGCGCGTCATCCTCCACGATTTCTAAAACCACAGGCGGCTGTCAACTCGGACCGTTATATTGAAACGTTCACCAAGTTGAAGGGCCATGGTACCCGTGTAAAGACAAAAAAAATGGAAAATTTCGTTTACGATACGATAATGTCAGGCTCCACACAAATTTGAAGACCACGGAATGCGCGACAAAGTTCGGCTGCACGGTGCTGTCTCTCCCGACTTACAGTGCAGACCTGGCACCATTAAACTTCGGCTTCTTTGGACCTCTAAAGGACGCATTGTGTGGTCAGCGTTCCCCAACAACAACGCTGTAATCTTACTCGTGAAATAATGAACCGCCTCGGCAAGCTTGACTCTTACGACCGAGAAATCTAAATGCTCTCGTTTTTCGCTGGCAAAAGGGCATTGAGAATGGTGGTGACTATACTAAGGTCTGGTGCACACAAGGTCGCTCGATTTAATGATGCCACTTCTGTTTGTAGGTCAACTTTTTGAGTTAAAAAATAGGAGGCATTACTTATGGAAGGGCCCTCGTGCATAGACTGCAGTCGTTGTGGCTTATTCTGCGGAACCAACTCAGGTGAAGGAAAGTCACGGCTGTATCGGTTTAGTGGCATCACCAAATGCCAGAGACTAAAGTTTTCAAATACTTGCACAGACAAGACCGAACAGTGACGCTGCCTTTCGTGAGAAACTTGAGAACTGAGCGTTCAGATTTTCACTATATCATCAATACATGGAATTTCGAGATTTTACGGATATTTCAAATAAAAAATCTGGCAAGGCATTGTTTATAGGCAAAAAGCACCTTGCCCTAAATTTGCTAGCCCCGAGTAAAGCTAGTTTTTGAATCCACATCTAGCTAGCCTATTTGTTCCAATTCTTCTATAGGGGCTCATGTTTTTTTCTGTGTGCATGGCAAGCGGAACTCCCCTACTGCTGCGGGGGTTGCACGTGCACCCTGTGCACCCCCCTCCTCCCCCCCCCTCCCCAGCCTACGCCCTTGACTTACATTCCTATTTCTCAGCATTTCTCATCACCATTTCCTAAAATGTTGGCAGCACTACTGCCCGCCTACCATACCTACCGCCATCACACACACACGTTAGAAAGTAGGCATGGTTGAACTGGAGCACACTAATGGATTTGCGTGACAACATTAAGGATTAGCGCTGACTTTGGGCGGATTGCTGGAGGACGCCTTCAGGAGTCTCTGAATTATATAAGGATTATAGCAGGATTATTGTCGGCAGGGGACAGGGCGCCTGAGGCAACACTTGCGCCTCTCAGGACCAGTCGCGGGACTTGGGACGCGTTGGAGGCGATAGGACGCAGACGTTCCATAGTCTGCAGTCTGCACTCACAGGGACATGGGTTTCATTCCTGTAGTCCTCAAACCAAAATCTGTGCCTGTTTTTGTCACTCGAGTGGCGGTGGCTACTATTATTTTATTGAGTAGTTTAAGCCTCCGTTTCCACTACTAAGGCGATCTAACAGCGGAAGAATGAATGGACATACAGTAGGCTATGTCGATCGAAACGTGGAACCACTGCAGGCAGGTATTCTCACACAGGATGAACGTGCATGGGTGCAGGAAATCGGGAAAAAAAGGATTAACAGAATAAAGCATCATTAGTAGGAGTATGAAATTTATGGAAAGAAGAAAAGTGGGTTCGAAGGAAAAACGTCCAAGAAGCCTAGCTAAGGCTAAGGTTACTGACAAGGTCCACATAACATAGAATGGGCGAACCTAGCCCTATATGACCCATCATTTGCCCCTTAAGGGGACATAACTGGCACTGAGTATATTACTTGTACCAGCAGTGCAAGAAATTGTAATAAACTAAACCTTTTACTCAAGTGGCGGTAGTCAAGATAGCCTAGGAAACCTCAACAAGGCGAAGGTGAAGTTAGGTTCACACGACAGCGTTTTGCCCTACGTTCGTATGCTGCCCAACGTCCGGGCGCACTACTTCATCTGTTTAAATAGTAGCGAAGTGAACAGCTTGTGAGGCTTTACTTCACTTCATATTTGAAGAGATGTACGAAACTTGACACAAGCGACGGCTAATATTCGTCTTAGCCCCCACTTGAACCTCCAAATTATATTACTATATTTTCAGTCATTATAAATAGCTGATTCAGAATATATAGGTCTTTCTTTGTGGAAATTCTGTTTTATTTTTATCAAATTTTCGTATTTTCAGTTTATTAGCTCAGGCGCCTGATGTTGCGGCTAGCAATTTAGTAAATTTTTTGGCAGACACGCAATTGTGTTTACAATGACATAAGAAAATATAGGTCAAAAGGCTTTCATATGAACCTACAATCAGAAAATAATTTTGTTTGTACAGGTTTTACACTAAAAAAATATGAACCATAAAGACATCAGTTTGAATTTTGCTTTCAGTAAAACAGGGTCTGGAATACATAATGCGTCGTAAACAGGTTGTTTCGTTTGAAACGTGTTGCCCTCGAGATGAGCAGATAATAAAATCACCGCACAGCGAAATATCATCTGCATTTATGTGTACATTATTTTGAAAGGTGATAGCAAAATCAGCAAGTTTCTAATTTTTTGTTTTGGGGCTGGCGAAATTATGAAGCTATGAATACTTGCATAAACTACGCTGAAAATTTTATTATTATTAATTTTTTTTGCTAGAAGAAGAAATTGATGCAATTTTGAAGGAGGTTCTACTGCTACATCGAATGTTTGTTGAAGAGAATGAGGTAATAATAATTTGCTTTAATCATGATACCGAAGCATATGGGGAACATTAAGTGAGCGTTATGTCCTATGTTAGTTACAAATGTTACAAATTTGTCGCTCGAGGGGGTAATGTGTTTACGGATTGTACCAAAATCTTCAGTTTTCTGGTAATTCCTTACAGTGCAAAAAGTTGGTATTATAATCTCACCTTTAGGAAGCAGAAACGAAGTCTTAGCTCTATTACCTTCGGCCGAAACTCAGGGACAGCAGAATGTTTACCGTTAAAAGTTTATATTCACAACAAGAGGCTCTGATAAAAGTAACGCTTGTTTTTACGATTTAGGTTTGGAATAAAGCGTTGTTATAGTCTGGCATTTGGCCATCGCTGCAACGGCGGGCGCGGCAACATTTCAATTCTACGACTAAAGTTTTAACTTCAAACTTTGCTTGGCTGATCACAGCGTCGGAACCTGCAGACCATAACTCAGCATTGCCGTGATGGTGGTCTCTAAATAAAGTAACTTTTATGATGTAATAAATAATTGTCATAAAAATAGCATTTACGGTCTTAAGACAAGCTTAGGATTTTGGATGTCGTGACATTTTGTAGACTCCAGCGTCAACGACCGAGTCAAAGGCGAAAGTTTGAACGAATTACCGTAAAATAAACTCTAGCAAAAATATTACTCTCTATCGCATTGCCTTTCTAAGAATTCGTAAAACATTTATACCAGCGTGGCCATGACATCACCTAATTAACTCCGCCAAGAAAGTTACGTTTTTGTCGAGTTTGTCGTCTCTTTGCATGCCACCAAAATAACTTAAAAAGTTATGGACGGATCTTTACGAAATTTACAAGAATTGTTAGGTATGTTAGGAGGAACAGTTGATTAACTTTCGGTGAAGATCCGTTCAGTAGTTTGTTTGTTTGTTTGTTCCTTCATCTGCCCTTTTTTCTTGGTAGCATAACTCAGAAAGTTTTGGACAGATCTTTATGAAATTTTCGGGAATTGTAGGGATTGTTACTAAGAGCAAATAACCAATTTTTTGTGTTGAGCTGTTTGTCGTATGTTTGTCTCTGTTTTATCACCAGCGAACGAAGAGAGAGAGGTGATAATGTTTTCGTTGCAGATTTAAGTATATAAAATATTTATCTGTCCACCCAAAAACAGGTAGAAGGAGTTGAGCAATATTCATAATTTTTTTAAGGGAGTTTGGTGGGTTGACCTAGATGTGACTCATGCCAAAAAACTAAACCTAGCTGGCCTTAAAAAATTAGGGCGTTGAACTTTCCTCCACCGGGGCAAATTTGCCTCCACCGATGCAGATCGTCTTACGCCGCGAGGCGTTCTCTTTTTTCCTATATTACTATTGAAGAGCTAATCTCTGGGCTGCCCTAATCTTGTTCATCAAAAGTGACTACGTTGAATTTGCCCTCTACCGCGAGTTATGGTTTTACACCATGAGGCGTTCTAGTTGCATATATATGTAAAATATGTGTATGTATATATATTTGTCTGTCCACTCAAAAAGTGGTAGAAAGAGTTGAGCAATGTTCATAATTTTTTGTAGGGCGTTTGGTGGGTTGACCTAGATATGACCCATGCAAAAAACTAGGCCTAACTGGCTATAAAATGACGGCGTTGAATTTTCTTCCTCCGGGGCGAATTTACCTCCACCGCGGCAGATTGTCTTACGCCACGAGGAACATGTTCTATTTTCCTCCCATGTTATTATTGAAGAGCTTCTCTCTGGGAATGTGGTTGACTTCGTTGAATTTGCCCCCTACCGTGGTTGATGATCTTACGCCATGAGGCGTTCTAACTGTTTTTATATTTGCCTGTAGCATAGCTTAAAAAGTTATAAAGTGATCTTTATGAAATGTACAGATATTGTTAAAGATGTTGTAAGACACGAATGATAAAATTTTGCTGATGATCGGTTCGGTCGTTTGGGTGTTTCAATAATGTTTGTCAAAATGTTTGTCAAAATGTTTGTCAGTAACATTACTCATGAAGTTATCCACGGATCTTCAAGAAAATATCAGGAGCTATTATTTCTGCCAAAAGGCACAAATCACCGAAGTTTGGTGATGATGAGGAGGAGGAACTCCTAGTTTCAAGACCAATTTGAATTTCTTGTTAGCTTTTCTTGCTTGGCGGAGGTATGTGCTCTCAGACTGCTCTAACTGATTATTTCTCTAGTTACGACCCAGTCGCTTTCATTGGGTTAGTGAGATAATGGAGTAAAAAATCAAAACTGCCGTTACGTTTTAGTCACGATGGGCATGATCTAATGGACGCCGAAGCTAAGTCCTCGAATCTTGACTCGTTCGAAATTTCAGAGAGAAGCCCTGAATTTGTAACTATGCAACCTGCTGCAAGTATTAGAAGCCACGCGCTTGTATAGAGCCTGCTCAGAACCCCATTTTATGGAGTAAAATTGAGTTTCAGCAAGTCCCAGTGGTAACCGATTGAGGATCAATGCTTGGAACTCAATTCAGCGAATCGAAGCCACTGCTCCTGCGTGAACTTTGCAACAAGTCAAGACTGACCTAGCAGACTTAATTTTGACGCCCAACCGACTGTGCCCTATAACATTAAGTTAATGATAAGGAGCAGAAATTGATTGTACCTACCAGTAATATTCAGTTATGACCAGTGAGCAGAGCGATGTGTTGTGCGGGAGTCCCTGGGAGTTGTCTTTACCGTTTTCTGTAGCTACTCTCTGTCATTCTTCTACCGGGTACCGTTCTTACAGTCAACTGCGTGTAAGATAAATTGCTTACTACACTGTTGTCATCATTATTATTAATATAATTTTTCATTGTTACTGACATTACTATTCCTATTATTACTGAAATTAGCGCCGCTAAGGAAGTCATGTTTTTGTCTGAGATTGCCTGTCTGTATGGCTGTCTATTTGTTTGTCTATCACCAAGATGACTCAACAACTGATGGACGGATCTCTAAGACATTTAGAGGAATTATTAGGTAAGTTGAGAGGACTAGATGACTAACTTTTGAAGAAATTCCATTCAACAATTTATATGTTTGTCTACTTGTTTCTATTGATAACATAAGGTCGTGTTTACACGTCCCTCATCGTAACGCGTTCAGTCACGAAAATGAACACGAGCTGTCCATCAACTTTTTCTCTCTGTGTCCACACGTCGAATTGTCCTTCAGTCATATGAATGACGCCGCGCGTACAATTATGATATCGTTTTCTTTACATTGTCGCTAATATTTCGCGTCGGTTTGAAGTCACATTCGTATCCTATTCTTCTATAGCCTAATTTTGATAGGAGCAGCCTATTTCTAAAATGTTTATAGCCTGATAAGCTGATAGAATGGAAATTCACAGATCTCGAGAGCAATCAGCCGGCTTTGAAGTCCAAGATGGCGGCGCCTGTATTCTTACAACATTTTAGGTCATCTAGTTTTCTTGCGCTAAATGGGAGTAAAATGATTCTGGTCGCTAAAGTGATAATAAAAAAACATTTTTGTAGACCTGTTCAGGATTTGAAAACGATGTAAAGGATACATTTCAGTATTTAAAGATTCTGTTTACTGAATTTGGATGACATGGCGCGTTGAAAAAAAAAACGGACGTGCTTCATCCTCCAGTCTCCCGTATGTGCTACAGCTGCTTCCATCAAACCAAAGCGTCGCGTTCATCAGTTTGACTGAACGCGTTACGATGAGAGACGTGTGAATACGGCCTAACTCAAACAGTTATTGACGGAGTTTCCTGTAATTTCCATGAAGAGTTAACAATGTTACAAAAAGCAAATGACCAAATTTTTGCGTAATTAATGATTTGTCAGTTTGTTTACTTGTAGGTCTCTGTGTTCGTTTTATGTTTGTCGATAACATTGCCCAAAAAGTCATTAACGGATCATGAAATTTGAAGAAATTGTTAGAAATGGTAAAAGTTATGTTTCCTCCGAGGACCAGTAATCTAACGAGCGCTAGATCAACCGTGGAGCATTCTAGAATGGTCGTACCGCAGGCGAAGCAAAGACAGAGCCGGCACTTCCAATGGCAAAAGATATTTTGTATATACATTGTTTACACCTTATTGATATTAAATTTTACGTTTGAATGATGTGTTTTCATTTATTTTAAAATACACATAATATCATGTTTACTATTTCTATATGTTATTAATTTATATGTAGATATCTATATATACATATGAGAGGCTATGTATCTACATCTATAGTAGTGGAGCATTACACTTCAAACAATGACAGATTCTACACTTCAATCTTTGTATTATAAACCTGTTTCCACACTGAACTACCATCTTGAGAGCAGCGTATAAAACAGGGCCTGCATATCTGTTTGTATAGGTAGATATCTATATATACATATGAGAGGCTATGTATCTACATCTATAGTAGTGGAGCATTACACTTCAAGCAATGACAGATTCTTTACTTCAATCTTTGTATTATAAACCTGTTTCCACACTGAACAACCATCTTGAGAGCAGCGTATAAAACAGGGCCTGCATATCTGTTTGTAACTCAGTGGTCTGCAGACTGGTAATGTATTTCAGCCGAGCAAACGTACGGCAGTTTGAATTCAAATAACTTAGCCTTGCTCCGGCTTCATGTTCCCTCTCACAATTTCATCGAACATAAAGAAGAGCTTGGCTCCCTTCTACGAGTTTCTTGTGTAAGAGCTGCATAAAGGCGACGGCTACTTTCACAACCGTCTAGGGGATTTGCCTCGGTATTAAACAATCGCCTAGAAGGCGTCGTAATCGACACGGAAGGATATCTCAGGTCTCGTGGTTTACGCCATGTAGTTTGCGAGGATGGTGCAGTTCTTATTTGATCTTTGCCCTATACTGGTTGGTACGGTTCTTATTTGATCCGTGACCACTGCTGACGGTTGATCTTTGCCCTATCCTGGCTGATGAAGTTCTTTTTGATCTATGACCTCTGCCGACTGTTGATTTTTGCCCTTTACTGGCTGGTATGGCTCTTATTTCTCTTATTTGATCCGCAAACACTGCTGTCTATTTATCTTTGCCTTGCATTGCTAGTACGGCTCTTATTTAAACCGTGACCAATACTGTATTAACGGAAATAATTCTTATGTAATCCAGGACCTCTGTTGACGGGTGCCGCAGCTGATGACCCGTAACCTTTATTGACTGGCATATCGTAGTTCTTATTTAATGCTGCCTTTTGTTGGCTGTAAGAGCACCTGCTGATCCTTGCTTCACGTTGGCTGTACAGGTCACACTTGATGCTTGCCCTCTGCGGGGAGGCACATGTTCTTATAGATCCTTGCTTCACGTGGACATTATAGGTCACATTTGTTCTTTACTCTACGTTGGCTGATGCAGTTCCTGTTACTTCTTGCCCTCTCTTGGCTGGTACAGTTCCCAGGTGATAAATTATTTTAAATGTAGCAGAGCCAAGTGATAATTTAACCCAACGAGGACTAATTAAAACGTCATCATTTAAAACATCGTTCATAAATCATATGGGGACGTTATATTTTAGCGAACAACACGCATCGACTGTTTTTCACTAAAAATGAGGCATTTCACATGAACTGTCTATTACCATACTACACTAAATTTCCAATATTTCAGTTCATTCTAGAAATTATATTTGCACGCAGTTTTAAAAGCAAGTTTTAGTCTCACTTGAGAAAAAAAATCCACTTTTGATAAGTTAAAACTTTAACACACGCAGTTTTAAAAGCAAGTTTTAGTCTCACTTGAGAAAAAAAATCCACTTTTGATAAGTTAAAACTTTAACACAGAGACTACTTTCTTACACTAAGATAGTTATGCCTCTATTAATTAAAGTGCATTCCCGCTTAAGGTGTCTTTTTGTGACCACCTTGCGGATTATTCCGCTTGATCTGTGCCTTTTTGTGAGCTTTTTTTGAAGTGATTCTGATAGTGATCAACCGTGATCATCGGTGAAAATTGATCGCACCGGGATTCCTCCCGAGGGCTGGTCATGCGTGGTCAAAAAGTGATTCCTGCCGTTGTACTAATAAAAATTCGAAATTTAAATTCAAGTTTGTAATATAAAATTATATTGTGATGGTTTATAATTTTGACATCCTGAATTGTAGTTTCGTTAGTTTCATGCCTGTGCAGTGTTCGAAATTCGTAAAATTCTGCTCGTTCACTTACGTCGTGGTTACCACTATTACCATGACGTTCTCAATACATTCTTACTTCATGTACAAGTGGCCATAGCTCAATGAACATCCCTACCCTACTCTCTTAATCTCCCCCCCTCCCCCTTTCCCGGTTCAACGACAGCGTCCAGCGGGTAACAAAAGAAGCCAACATGACCAAGCTCCACCAACTATTCTATTTATTCACATTCATAATGTTTTAAAATATAAATTGATGGGAACGACATTCACACTGTAGCATGAGTAGAAAACTACCAAGGCCATTAGAGTATATGTTTTTAGAGGCCAAAAGGTACGCCTGCGCCGTTACAAACACGTGAAAAAACCAACTTTAGGGGACCGTCTCACCAAAACGCTTCAAATTTTCAAAATCCCGTTCTTGTCACTAAACAGTAGCTATACATAGCATACATCAGAGAGACACGTGGGCCAAATTTTAGGAAGCTAGAGCAAGGCTAAGAGGGGGAAGCAGGGGCTGGGAAAAGGGCCAGCCTTTCTCAAAGTTTTTTCGACATAAGAAAAAATTGTTGATTATTGAGCCGATCTTCATGAAACTTGGTATCAGATATGTAAAATCGAAAAAATATGGGTTAGACTCAAGTCATCCTTTTCCTCATTTTTTCCATAGAAAACGAATTATTCAAAGACAACGAAAAACAGGAGGATTCGCTTAACCCACATTTTTTTCGATTGTACATATCTGTACATACCATAAGAAGTACGAAAGTCGACAAATTTCTCCAAAACTTAGCGTTTCGGGAAGTTAATTCCCATCATCAGAAAATAAAAATTTGTAACCTACAAAGTCTGGGCATGCGTTAGCAGGGGGTCGGACGACCTGTTAGGTCTCCTACCCCTGCTAACGCATGCCCAGACTTAGTTCATGCAAAGAAAATATTCTTTTTAGTCATTCTTTGTAGGTTACAAATTTTTATTTCCTGATGATGGAAATTAACTTCCCGAAACGCTAAGTTTTAGAGAAATTTGTCGACTTTCGTACCTATTTTGTGAAATTAGCTTTAGTTTAATATTGTCTACAGCTTCTTTCATGAAGATAGGCAAATAATAATTTTTTTCGGGGAGGGGAGAAGCGGTTCTCCCTTTTTTCGTTTTCTTTGAATAATTTGTTTTCTATGGAGAAAATAGGGAATGGTACACGAGTCTAAACCACATTCATTTTTTATTTTGCATATCTGTACCGAGTTTCATGAAGATCGACCCAATGATCAAAAACTATTTGAGCATGGAAAAGCGGATTTTTTTCTTTGGATGACACGTTTTCTATGGGAAAAATTGGAGAAAGTACAGAAGTCTAACCGACATTCGTTTTCAATTTTACATATCTGTCCCAAGTTTCATGAAGATCGGCCCTACAGTAAATTTTTTTCAGACTTTTTACTTTTTTGGGGGACCAACCCCCCATAACAACCTTCAAATCTTCAGAAACAAAAATTTCACTAAACAGTAGCTATATATCAGACGGAATCGCAGGCGAAAATTTAGACAGCCAGTGCAAAGCTAAGTGGGGAGAATAGGGGAGAAAAATCGCCGGCCAAGCCTGAAAAGTCTATTTTTCTGTTATTGTTCATACTTTATGTTGCTACAATAGACCCATCCGATCATATGCTAACACGCAACGTATAGTAAAGTCTACGGGAAATTTAACAAAAATTCAACAATTTTGAAAAAAATTTCTAGAAAATTTGATTTGTAAAAATATTTCGCAGACAAATTCGAAAAGTTGGGATCTGTTTATTGTAGGTAACTAAATTCTGAACAAAATAAGACAAACCCCATGTCTCTAGGTCAAAAACTGTAGGAGGATATAGATTTTGATAAAAAAAGCCTTCATTTTGGGGGCTTTCTTGGGGTTGGGGGAACGGGACAAAATTTAAAAGAGGCCCTAAATAAAAAATTACCCTTTTTTATAGTTACATCAACCCTAAAAATTACAAATTTGTATCTTATTTAGTAAAAATGTTTTCCTTTTTTTAGAAAGAGAGTTCCCTTTGGGCGCTGGCGGTTGAGAGCGTGGGCCACGACAGAAAAGCGTCTCCGTGCGGACAGGAAGTCCTCGCTATAGCTAGGTCGGCCTTGATCTATATAGTACCACAATTTTTGGTTCCAGGTCCTTGATTGAATTTGAATTGACCGGTTTTTTTCTGCAGCATTAATACCAAATTACATGAGACGTATTACGTCCGCGTGTACCCTTTATCTGAATCAGTTTATTAAGTTTACATAAATTAAACACTGTCCGTGATGATATGCAAGGTGTATTGTTATTTACGGATTCTTTTCTTTCCCGTTTAATAATTTGAGAATTTAGAAAAATATTGTAGTCTTCCCTTAAAACTTATCGTTTTCTTTCAGAGTCGTTAGAAATCACGGATTGAGGCGTGTTGTAGAGAGTCTCTTGAGTCTAGACCGTGTTGCTACGAAATTCCTGTGTAACACCGTTTGACTCAAAAATATGGGATGAATGCGACGCAATTTCAGCTGAATAAGTGGAAACCTCACTCTTAAACATTGCTGGTGGAGCTTTAATTTGGCTGTTTTTTTAAGATAAAAATGAGCACATGAGCCTCTGAGAGCGCATACCTCCGCCAAGCAAGGCAACGGTAACGAAAAATTCAAATTGGTGCTGAGACCATGGTTTTCTTTATATCAGCACCAAATCTAATCATTAGTGGCTTTTGATAGTATAAACACTTTCTGTGATTTTCTTGAAGATCCATTTATAAATTTTGAGTTATACTTCTAACAAACGTTATGACAAACATAAGTGAAACATACAAACGAACAAACCGATCTGTACCAAAATTTAATCATTTATGTCTTCTAACAATAATAACAACTCCTGTAAATTTCATAAAGATCCATTGAGAAGTTTTTGATTTATTGCGCTAACAAGCACAAAATCACACACTGTCACAAACACACTAATGAACAAACAGATCATTAAAAAAACTTTGTCATTTACTCTTCGTTATAAACCTAATCGCTCCTACAAATTTCATGTTAATCCATCCACAACTTGTTGAGTTATGGCATCGACAAAAATGAGACAGAAAAACAAACAAACAAACGGATGACCGATCTTCACCAAAAGTTAATCACCTGTTCCTCCTAACATACCTACATACATACATACATACATACATACATACATATACTTAACAATCCCTGTAAATTTCATCCAAATCTGCCCATAACTTTTTGAATTATCTTGATGACAGACAGACAGAATAACTGACAAACAGACTAACAGACAGACAGACAGACAAACCCGATGAAAACATAACCTCCTTGGTGGAGGTAAAAATCTGTAAGAGGGCAAATATACATAAGCCATATGGGATGTTTTCTTCATTTTCATATATTAATTGTTCACAATGCTTGCAAGCAAAGATAATGTTTGTAAACAAAGGTTGTTTCACCTATCTCTATAAATGTTGAGGTTGTCGTCGGTGTTACCTTACCTGAGTCACATTGGATATGGAGGTAACACACGGGACGCTGGCAGTCTGATCGCAACACGCCTCAGGTCTTATTTTAGTCCCCAGCCGGACTTGAGCTCAACCGCTTCATTCCCGCACTGATCTCAGGTCTATACCGAGGACTTCCTGCATTTAACATTCTGCCGAAACCAGGCCTGTTTTTTGTTTGCGCTGCGGTGGCTCTGACCACCTTCAAAGTTAATTATTTTGTAGATTTTGTGAATTAAGCGTTCCGAAAAATAGGGTTCAAATAACCCATTGAATGTATTGTCAGGCCCTTTCCACTACCATTGTCTTTTACGTTGTCGTCCTACTTTTTAGAGTAAACCCCATTGATTACAACCCAAGGTTTTTCTTGATCTTCCCAGCTTTAGAAAATCTTATTTAGTTAAACTCTATAAATAGACCCACAGTACTATTATTTATACCACACCATTATTGCCATCAAAATTACTACCTATACCATTATTCGACCACGAGTACATACTGAAATACTCATTGGATTAACCATCAATTTTAATGATAAAAAGGCTTGGTAGCAAGGCTATGATTCATAGTCATAACTAGAGAGCACTCTGAGAATGCATACATCCGCCAAGCAAGGAACGAAAAGTTCAAATTAGTTCTGAAACCATGATTTTCTTTGCATCACCACCAAAATCTAATTAGATAGCCTTGTGGCTTAAGACCATCACCCGCGGTGGGGGTAAATTCAACGAAGTAATTTTTGATGGCCAGCTAATCCTATGGATGTTTTGCAAAACACGGATAGGGCACAGTGACCCCCCTCAGATCTCTTACTAATAACAGAGAAAAAAATAAAGCGCCTCGCGGCATAAGACGATCTGCCGTGGTGGAGGAAAATTCAGCGCCGTCATTTTTTTATGGCCAGCTAGGCCTAGTTTTTTTTTTTTTTGCATGGGTCACATCAAGGTCAACCCACCAAACTGCCTACACAAAATTATTAACATTGCTCAACTCCTTCGACTACTTTTTGGGTGGACAGACATATCTATAAATATATCAATTTACAAATATACTTAAATCTTCAACGAAAACATTATCACCTCTCTCACTTCGTTCGCGGGTGATATAATCATTTGTCCTTTCGATAGTATTAACAGTTTCTGTAAATTTCTTGAAGATCCGTTCACAACTTTTTGAATTATGCTGCTAGCAAACACTATGATAAACATAAGTCAAACACAGAAACGGACCAACCGATCATCACCAAAATTTAATCATTTATGGGGAGGGTTCGGGAAGAAATGAAAAGTTTTTATTTGTGGATCGATTTGAGTGAAAAAAGGAGGGCTGGGGAAATTCCTACTCCTTTAGTTTTTGAGCTACAGACGTGATTTTGGTCTCAAAAGAAGCGGAGAATTATTTTCTATAACATCACCATTTTTGAGTTTGATTTTCAGAATAGTTTTTATTATTATTATTATTAAATCACACCAGACTGGCGACGCAGGAACGGAGAAACTCCATGAGGTTAACAAACCCCCACGCAACCAGCCCAGCGGGTGGAAAAAACAAAA
>LQNS02000211.1:6380763-6403361 GCA_001587735.2 Parhyale hawaiensis | reverse complement strand
ATTGAAGTAAAAAAAAAACTTTCAAAAAATGTGACCCCCTCCGCCCCCTCCCCCCAACCCCCTATTCTACTCACCTATGGTTACACTGGCTGCCTAAAATTTTGCCTGCGTGTCCGTGTAACGTATAGCTAGGGTTTCGTGAAAAAAAGGGACTTTAAGAATTTCGATGGTTATCTGCCCGAACCCTCCCCTTAAATCTTGTGGCATACTAATAAGTCCTGCATATTTCATAAAGATCCATCAATAACTTTTTGAAGATAAAACTTTTTGACAAGTAAAGTAACTTTCTTTTTAAGATTATTACTTTCAAAACCTAAGAATGTTAAACTTATATATTACAATAGCTGACAGCTCTAAATTTTCAATGATCATTGAGGACTGGTTCAAACGTATCATCAGAGAAAAAGATGAAATCAACCGATTTCTCTCTAAACTCAAAACTGAAGGTGTCATCGATGAAGACCTTTACAACCGATTTTACGTTTCAGGAACGAAACCAGGAGTTTTATATGGCTTCCGATAAATATACAAGGAAAGCATCCCAGGAAAACCAATTTAGCTATTGAAACTTGCTGCAACGAAATTGCAAAATTCGTAATTCCATACATTGCTCCAATCACTACTAATGAATTTATTGTTAAAGATTCATTCTCTTTCGTGGACGAAATTGCACAACTGCCGACTTACGATGGCTTCACTATGGCAAGTTTGGACATAAAATCGTTATTCACTAATTTACTTCTAGAAGAAACCATCAACATCACGGCTGATCAGATCTACCTCGACCAAAATTCCATCTTCAGATTTTCCAAATCACAATTGATCATGCTACTTGCATTCACTGTGAAAAATGTGCTGTTTGTTTTCTCTGGCATATTGTTCTCTTAGATTGATGGCGTAGCCATAGGCAATCCTTTAGGCCCCACTCTTGCAAACGTTTTCCTTTGTTTTCATGAGAATATCTGGCTTCAAAATTATCCCTTAGAATTTACACCCAAATTTTATCGCCGTAATGCTGACGACACATTTCTTATATTCAGTGATTCGTCTCATGTTCCAAGATTTCTTCATTACTTGAACTTCAAACATCCATGTATTATATTTACAAGTGAAACCGAAGTTAATGGAATGATAAATTTTCTTGATGTAACAGTTAATAAAAATAATGGTTATTTAACTACTTCAGTATTTAAGAAAAAACATTCACTGGTAGGTTTAAAATACGATTCTTTTGTCCCATCTTATTTTAAAGCCAATCTAATCCACTGCATGATCATTAGAGCCTTTAGGTTTTGTTCAAACTTGTCTTGCTTGAATTTTGAACTTCAACGACTAAGAAAATTCTTTATGCAAAATTATTTTCCGGTGATGCTTATTGAAAACATTTTTCGCAAGACTCTCAGCAAAATTTATAACTGCTCCTCATTTTTTCCGTCAGTTGAACGTAAAATCGTGTATATAAGTTTACCATTCTCGGGTTTTGAGAGTTATAATCTTAAAAAGAAAGTTACTTTACTTGTCAAGAAGTTTTATCCGTAAATTCCGCTTCGTGTAATATTGTAACTTTTTGAGTTATTGTGCTAACAAGCATAAAATCAACCACAGCAACAAACAAACGAACGAAAGAACAGATCATCACAAATATTTGGTCCTTTACTCTTCGTAACATACCTAACAACTTATGTAAATTTTATGAAAATCCGTCTACAACTTTTTGTGTTTTAGTACTAAGAAGAAATAGGCAGACAAACAAACAGATGGATGGATTTTCACCAAGAGTTAACCATTTGTTACTGTTAACATGCCGTACAATCCCTGCAAATTTCGTAACGATCCGTTCAAAATTTTTTGAGTATAATCTTGGTGACAGACAAATAGACAAAAAAAACGACAAAAACATAACCTCCATGGCGGAGGTAATAACCAGTGGATATAACCACGACACACTTATGTATTGACTTTGAAATGAATTAAAGTTACTATGCAATCCATTGAACACTATCTTCCTCGTAAATATGATAGACATCTATTTTTTTAACAAACATGGCGTCTCTGGTGTGCTTACAAAATCATTGACCATTCTTGTGCTTGTCAGTAATCACAGTGAACATGATCACAGTGATTCTGATCACTCATTTGGTCACAAAAAGACACCTATAATAAACAGTAAACGGCAAGCCTATTGGCCAGGCCAAAGAGTTTAGAATGCAACTTTCTGAGTTATTGCGCTAACAAACATAAAATCAAACACAGTAACAAACACACGAACGAACAATCAGATCATCACAAAAATTTGGTCATTTACTCTTTGTAATACACCTAACAACTCACGTAAATTTAATAAAAATCCATTAATAACTCTGTGAGTTATGGCATTGAGGCAGACAAAGAAACAAACAAACGGATGGACGGATCTTCACCAAAAGTTAATCATCTGTTTCTCCTAACATACCTAACAATCCCTGTAAATTTCGTCAAATCCATCAATAACTTTTTGAGTTATCTTGGTGACAGACAGAGAGACAAACCCGACGATAACATAACCTCCTTGGCGGAGGTAAAGATGTCTAGATGCATTTGGAACGTTACTATGCCTACCTGTATTACAGCAACGTCTGTAGGTATGTATAATAAAAGCGTTGCAGTACTTCTCGTCTTAGCCCTCCATTTGTTCTGTGGGAAAGAGATAGTATTGATGAAGTTGTGTTAATCTTCAATTACTTATTATTACCTCCGCCAAGGAGGTTATGTTTTCGTCGTGTTCGTCTGTCTGTTTGTTTGTCTGTTTGTCTGTCTATCTGTCTGTCTGTCACCAAGATAACTCAAAAAGTTGTGAACCGATTAGGATGAAATTTATAGGGATTGTTAGGAATGTTAAGAGGAACAGATGATTAACTTTTAGTAAAGATATGTCCATCCGTTTGTTTGTTTGTCTGCCTCATTTTTCTCGATTCCATAACTCAAAAAGTTAAGGATGGATTTTAATTAAATTAACATGAATTGTTAGGTATAAAACAAAAGATATATGACCAAATTTTGGTAATGATCCGTTAGTTCGTTCGTTCGTTCGTTTGTCACTGTTTTTAATTTTATGATTGTTAGCACAATAACTCAAAAAATAATGAATGGATCTTTTTGACATTTATAGGGTTTGTTAGTAATGTTAAAAGACATAAATGATCAAATTTTTGTGCAGATCGGTTGGTTCGTTTGTATGTTTGACTTATATTTGTCATAACGTTTGTTAAGAGTATAACTCAAAATGTTATGAACGGATCTTCAAGAAAATTGAACAAGCTGTTATTGAAAGAAAAAGGCACAAATGGTTAGATTTTGGAGTTTATACACTGAAAATTATTGTTTCAGAACCAATTTGAATTTTTTGCTACCGTTGCCTCGCTTGGCGGAGGTATGCGCTCTCAGAGTGCTCTAGTTATTTACGTTCTTGCTGTCGCAAGCCCTCGCTGCTAGTGTACTGTTTGGTCTTAAAATGATTACCTTTAAAAACAGTGGCGTCACTAGCAGAACCTGGTCTACGCTCCTAACTTTACATTTGCATTTTTACATATTAACTTGTGGATTTATTATTCGAAACTTCACCAATGTCTTTCCTAACAATAGGTTAGGAGCTTAGAATGGTCTGAGCCAGTTATTTGCAAGTTTGTTATGGCGCATCCGATATCGCAACACTACGAGGTCAACATCGTCAACCGCCGCTACCTCGCGACCAATTTACCGTCTCTGATTAGTTTTTTTTTATTTTTATCGTTATTTTCTACATAGTTACGCTTTGATATTGCTTTCTCAGAAGGTAAAAGTAACATATATTATAAAAAGCA
Source organism: Parhyale hawaiensis (assembly GCA_001587735.2). Taxonomy (NCBI): domain Eukaryota; kingdom Metazoa; phylum Arthropoda; class Malacostraca; order Amphipoda; family Hyalidae; genus Parhyale; species Parhyale hawaiensis. The sequence continues at coordinate 6,399,522 of LQNS02000211.1, read as the reverse complement.
AGAACAACGTCATAACTCAAAAAAGGCAATTTTACAGGACAGAGGATTTTGATAATAAACAGCCAGGTACTAATCAGCCACAAATATCACCGATACTGACCCATAACAAAACATGACGTTTTCTTCCCTCACGAACCTTCCCTCACGACGGCTGAACAGGAACTGAGATATGCCATTGACACCAAGAGTTGGTAACATCTAGGCCGGCACAATAGTGATATTTACTGCCCTCTAGTTGTGAGTTTTGCAGATAGAAATGTATCGTTTTTACCACAATATAGAGCAAGAAACGGGAAATCTCATGCTTCTCATAACTCAAATTTCCCTTTTTTTTAGTTATGACGTTGTTCTTGCATATGCACGATATATAATATCCACTATATAATAAAACACAGTTGTTGGTCACTCCCTTGCTTGTTCTCTTGCTCCCTCCTTTGCTCCCTTGCTTGCTTGCTCCGATGTTGGTCCGTCTCTCCGTCACGCAGTTAAGAGTTTAATAGGAGAAAATTCATGTACTAAAAAACAAGTTGAGATACTATACAATTTCAGCGCATGGGGTACCGGTGACAAATATAACTCTGGATCTCCGGCCTCTGGATCCTGGGCTCTGGATCCCCGCTTTCATTGCTGAATGATATCATAGTAGTTATTCGAATCTTCACGCTGAGCAGACGCCTTTTGACATTGAATTTACATCGCAGCCAAATTTCGATGCTGGTGGTTCACCAATCAGTTGGTATCCACAATACGGTGAGCCCTGGGCATTTCCAGTGAATTCTTTTGACTGAACTATATTTTTCTTAGTACAGCTTAACGCTTAATCCATTCCAAGCTGATATTCACTCCTTATCTTGCAGGGGGGATATTTTGCTATCGCAAAACTCATGGTTGTACAGCTTGCGTTTCACTAATGGAAGATCAGGCCTGCAGGGATGAGACCTGCATTACAGCAAAACCTATACTGGGAACCGGAACAATAAAAAGCTAAATCACAAAATTTTTGCTGTCATTCTTGGCGGCTGAGCCCTCTAGTCTATTAGTATTTTCTATGCAATAATTATTTTGAAAGAGTTTAACTCGTGAGTACCATAAATGCCGTCAACAACATCGAGTGCGGCCGCTACCGCATGACTAACACACCGTCTCTGATACGCTTCTCTTTCATTTTTATCAGTAATTTGTAATGATGCAATTCATTGAGCATTTCAAAGTTAAATGAAAATATATTCTGTTTCACTATTTTAACGTAGAGTCACGCTTAACTATTTTGCCGTTTACGTTCACTTTTTCATGCGCCGCCATATTGAAACAGAGTAGGTATGTTTACATACGGAACTTTATACAGAATCGCCACCAGAGAGCGACAGGAATCGGGACTGAAAAAAATATTTGCACGAACTTTCCGCTCATGTTGTGTTCTACACTCTTTGGTCAGACTGCTCAAAAATTATTTTTTATTGTGAACAAGTTGCAGTCCCTTGTTTTTAAAAATTCCGTATGGGCAAAGGAACTAAGCTCAAATTAGATTTCAAACAATTTTTTTTTTTAATTAAGGGCACCCTTTGCACATTCCCACCCCCTTCCCTTTTGGCCCTTCCCCGTCCCTCCCCCAACATGACACCTAACTTCTGCTGCCGACGGCTGCGAGTTTAACACTTGGTGATTATCAAGTTTTATAATTAGCAACTTTGGAGCATTCACTTATANCTTTGCACATTCCCACCCCCTTCCCTTTTGGCCCTTCCCCGTCCCTCCCCCAACATGACACCTAACTTCTGCTGCCGACGGCTGCGAGTTTAACACTTGGTGATTATCAAGTTTTATAATTAGCAACTTTGGAGCATTCACTTATAAGCTACCTCTATATTGATCGCAGTGTAGAGATAAGTGAAGTAATCTCGTTTTACCTAAAGAAATAGTTGGAGAGATATTATACTTAACAACTTGAGGGTACACCATCAAAATTTTTGCCTACACACTTGCACTGCTAAAATTTGTGTTCATATGCAAATCAAGCTACTCTTAATGGGCCAGAATGACTCGTCTATGTTTCAACTTACTAGGTAAACAAACCGTGATAACTTTCGAAAGGGTAATTGAAAATACGGTCAAATTTTGCACACAAAGGAACCGCAAGTTATTTTTAAGAATGAAAAAATGATGATAGTATCATCTTAAATCATATAAATAAAACAAGGATGTACGAACATTACTGATCACATTAATCAACTACTGTATTAAACGCAAATATGTCAAGTATATTAGTCTCACTGCTTTTACGTAGAAATAAATACTATAGAGAAAACGTTTGTTTATTTTCGTCCCTGTATTTTACTCTACCATGGGTTGTATTTCCACGAAACACTTGTGTACGTAGGTCCATCAAGTTCGTATCCTCCACTGACTAGCATCGCACATGTGTAGTACAGTGAGCGCTGTCACTCCTTGCGATTTTTCCCATGATCTTGTCACTATGGCCTTGCCGTGGGAAATTGGAAAACACTCGAAGAACTACTACAACTGAAATTATAAATTTTTTATGGGTGCCATTTACGCATCTACAATCTATTTATTATATACTACAATTTACTGAAAATTTAGGGGAATAACTCAAGACCAATGAATCATAGTCACTGAGCTTAATATGACTCGATTGCCACTAATTCGCTACTCGAATGTTTTCATTACGAGCACTCCCGGCGGTAGGTTATTAAAATAACAGAAACCGCTGTTTCAATCTGTTGTTTTGTGCAAGATTTCTTTCTGACACCCTCCCCTCTCGAATACCTCTCTAGGACATTCTCTTCCTTTTCCACTCTAAATCTTCTTATGATCATTTCAGTCAAGATTTGTGTATTAAACAATAAACAGGTCTAACTGCGAACTTTCATAAGGAAATTTACAATGATACCATTTTCTTGTTAGTGAAGAAAAATTTCTGGACTCCATATGGGGTATAGATCTGATTGGGTTGGAAATGTATATAAATAAACAGATTATCTAGTCTGGAGATGCGCTCAATGACAACTAATATTGTTGTTGCAGCATTATAGATACCGCAACAGTCCATTACCTGATTCACAGTCAATATGTTTACTGCAGCTGTGTAAATGTCTTTACAGCTCACTGTTTGCTCTTCGGCAGAGTTGTGAACACGATGTGATGTTTACGATTCGTGTATTTACAGTAGCTGCCTGCATGCATTTACTCGTCATAAGAAAAATTGGTTACAGATGCTTATCAACACTTATTGCATGGAAACAATGTGCCTCCAAGCAAATCAAAACGTTGCCGAAGCAAAACAAGAGTCTGAATGATAATTCTGAGAAACACCATGTTATTCAGGGTTGGTCCAATAGCCGAAAACAAGCACCTCACATCAGTGCTGTTTACCAGGAAGGAACTCCGTAAGCTCCCCAGTGACTGATACAATTTCTGTCGCAAATGTAATTTGAGATTTAAAGCAACTTGAAATGAGATAAGTTTGATTAAGTTTGGTTAATATACGCGTTGGTGCATACCGTCTGGATCACCGTTAGTGTTTATGAAGTCTTTATTAGTATAAAGTCTCTTCATATTTACATCTTGATGAAAGTTCTTCTTATTAAGGGACGATGATAAACACAAGATCCTTGCCGGCGCTCTCTGCTGCAAGTTTTCTGACTTTGATGCTTCAACTTGGAAGGAGCAAAGCCGAAGTTATGAACTAATTTCTCTTTCTTCTTGTTGGCAGCAAGTTTCGGTTTGGTTCACTGCATCGTTCAGTTAAATATGACAGACACAAAATATTTCGTTAGAGGTCGACATTGCTATGATTTGCTACAGTTAAGCAGCGTTCACACGATCAGTATGTACTGACAGCACATTTACTGACAGTATCGGGTATTGACAGTATCGAGAACACACGATCAATAATATACTGTCAGTATTTCCATCAGTAGTTGCTTCGATTCCGTAGGAAGTGGTTGGTGTTGTTTTCTCTATCAGCTGAAATGAAGGGGAAAAATGGTTTGCGCTGCAATAATTGTTCCGTTAGAGGAAAAGAGACAACATCGGAAGAAATGGGTGAAGGAGTGGATTCTAAAAAGTAAGATGTACACGCAAGTTAATTTATTAAATGAAATAAAGCTCACGGAAATGGAAGACTTTAATAACTATTTCCTAATGAATCTATAACCATCTTTTCAATATTTTGAAACCGTCAGTCACCAAGATAGATTCCACAATGGGAGAAAGCATTTTAGCTGATGAAAGACTGACTGTAACACTTGAGGTTTTTAGCAACTGGACGATACATTTAAGGATCTGGCGTTCTCAGCCGTCATGGGTGTTTCTACAATATAGTGAAATCATCACAGAAACTTGCGAAACAATTGTGGCTAAGCTGGAAAACTACATAAAGGTAAGAAAGAAACTATTTCTACGAAATCTTATTCAGAATTGAAGTTATCATTAATTAAAGGCAATTATTAAATCCTTTTCTAACTCTGGTTTGACTCAACAATTGAAACAAATACTTTTTTTATTTTTATTTTTTAAACCAAGCCGAATTGCTCTAACCTGTATCGAAAAAAGTGTAACATAAATCAAAATAATACCCTTCGTATAGTGAATATAACTAACATTTTTCCAAATGAAACCTAAATAAAGTGTAACATAAATAAAATAACATCCTTTGTATGATTATTGTAACTGAAAGTCTGCCGTATGAAATATCAACAAAATGTATTTCTATTTATTAGTTCCATCAATCTAATAATGCCCAAATACTGATGAAATTTCTGAGCACTTTTGATCGCGTCAGTATTTTCATGTCCATCAATACGCAATTCACACGATCAGTATAGTGTCAGTATTCGTAAATACTGTCAGTATTACTGATCGTGTGTACGCGCTCTTAGCGATCGGCGAAGGCAGCCACTCTATACTGTTACGGTACATGTTTGGTGGCTGTATACATGTAGGTATGTATTCTGGCGCCCTCAGGATATGGTGATGCTATCTTTTCTGTCATTATCAAGCATAAAAATATTAATAAATTATGTACTCTCCAATAAAGCTCTTCATTCTTCCACTCTCAAGTGTCACTGAGACTATTATCATTTCTGTCAATAGCGAGTACAGTATCGGTATTATTATACCTATTCTCTACCTCTCACTCTTCTATTAGAATATCTTTTCCTCCCTTATAAAGTAGAAGTAAATAACACTATGCGTTCTGCCACTCTTAGTGTTCACTGGTAAATCCAGTACTACTCATTCTACGACCTCATGTTTCCATACAATTGTCTATCCCATCATTGACATGTGTTAATAATTAATGTTACATACGCAGAGCTAAGCACCGCTTATGGGGTGTATTGCGGCCTCGGCCCTGCGGCCTTTTTGGAGGGTGCTTGTCTCCAGCTATGAGGCCCTTTCAAGCCAAAAATTTCTTGGTCCTGGCGTATAGCGGCCTTTTAGTTTAAAAGAAAATTATTATTAGCACTGAAAACTGCTGGTACCACTTTAAATTATACACTTTTACCGCAGCATCCCCAACTGGAGATTGATGACACTTCGCTTCAGGAGTCGTGCTCATTGGAGATTCAATGTGTTGTCTTTGATGGGAAGCTTACTTTTGAGCCGCATATTAGAAGGTTGGTGTCACGTGCTTCCACTAAGATTGGGCTCCTGCGTAAGGTGAATTCTGTGTTTGGTGACAGTCAGGTTGNATAAGGTTAGCTTAGTTTAGTTTAAATTAGTTTAATTTAGTTAAGTTTAGGTTAGGTTAGCTAATTATTTTAGATAAAGTAGTTTTAGACGAATTGCGATTAGATGAATTGTTCCTTACACGAATTTTACATTAGATTAACTTGGGTTAGACGAATTGAGTTAGATGAATTTCTTTAGACGAACTGAGTTAGAAAAATTATCCTAGATCCGTATATTTGTACTCCCTGACCTCCTATTCCATGTCCATCGTTTTTTCGTCTTGAACCGAAACCGGTATTTGCATTGCCTCTAGTGAACACAAGACCTGCATTTAGGAACTTATCATACTAGAACAGCAGAAGAGCTAGTATGTCGCACTGACATGCATCAAAACATTTTACAAACCTATAGTGCGTATGACATCCTAGGCTAAATCTTTAATCTATGCAGAAATATATTTGCCTCATTGTTATACATTGCATTAATTCCAAAATATTCACTATATTTAAATAATAGGCTAGTGTTCACTGCATAAAGCTTAATGGCCGCCATTCTAGCTACTTTGCAGTCTAGTTTGACTCTAAACATAAAGTTAAACTTACCGCCAATTTTTCAAGTTGAAATTTATTTTTGAAAAAACAAAAATGGTCAAATTTCTTCGAGGACCCGATCCTGAAATATTTAAAATTTGAGGATCCTGGAACCTCAGGCCCTGTGCGGACGTGCGACATGGATACAAGACCGAAAGTAAACACCAAATGCAATCGTAACACTACGGATTTCAGCTCCCCCGAATATCAGTGAATGAATCTATCCTGCCACTCTCTAATTTCTGCAAAGTTATTTATTCTGCCCCTCTCACATTTTAGTGAAGTTATCTATTCTGACACAAATTTCATTACAATTATCTCTTCTGGCACTGTCAGGTTTCTGTGAACTATTTATTCTAGCACTCTCGAGTTATACTAGAATGGTTTCTTGTGACATTCTTAAGTTTCATTGGAACCATCTACGCTTGCACTCACTCAAATTTCAGCGAAATAGTTTGTTCTGTCACTATCGACTTTCAGTAGCATCATCAGTCTGCCCCTATCGAAATCCAGTGAAGTTCATGCTTGAGTTTTAGCAAAATTATCGTTTTTGGTATACTCGAGACTCTTGAGCTGCAGTAGAATTGTCTGTCTCTCGTGCTTCAGTAAAATAATCTAATCTCACTCTCTCATGTTTCAGCAGAATTATCTATTTTATATGGCAATTTCGAGTTTCAGTAAGTGTATGTAGCCGGTGGCCCTGTTGAGTTTCAGTGGGACTATCTAGTTTGGCACTCTAGGTTCGGTATATAATATATATATTCTATATCTATATCTTGCATTCTAGGGTTATAGAAAATATAACTATTCTGGCACTCTTGATTTTCAAATAAAACTATCTTTTCTCGCATTCTCCATAGTCAGAAAAAGAATGAAATTGGACACCCTCGAGTTTCAGCAAAAATATCTATTCTTGCCCACTGGAGTCTTAGTACTTACATACAGTGAGCCTTACAATTATTGGTACGGTTTACCAAAACACACATTTTCGAATTATACGCACGTGAATAGAACAAAACCTGAACTTAAAAGTACATGTGTAAATTTATTTGAATGTGAACAATCCACCGGAACACTCAGAAATTTAAAAAATAAAGTAATAAATAAATTATAAATAAATATATAAATTCAAGCATGCAAAATGATTGGTACGATGCATTGAATTTTGTGAAATTTAAAAACAATATATTTCGCTTTAATGAAAATGTATTGTACTGTCTCCAAGGGTCCTTACTCGGCAATGTTGTTAATATATGAAATGACAAATGTTTTTATAACCTCAGAATTTGTACTTTCTGGTTGTTTTCTACATCCAGAAGTCGTTGTGCCATGGAAGATCGATAGTAAAGACTGCGGAACACAGAACTGACCTCAGAATACGTGCTGAAGCCTCTTATCCGGCGGAGAAGGGTTATGACAAGATTTCAAAGAAGTTATAACTGCCTAAGACAAAAAGAAAAATTTGTTTCATGCTTTAATCCCAAGTTTATTAAAAATTTAAAAGCGAAGAAAAGAGTTAATAAAATCATTGTATACGTATAATTGAAAACGTTTCGGAGTCCAGCTCCATCATCAGTTCAAATCTGAAAATGTGAAAACAATTATTCTAAGTAATGTAGTCGCACTAAGCACAGTCTAACTCTAAACGAACCTAGCTAAACACAATTACGCTAAACAAGTATTAAAATGGAATCTAAAAAGGCGGAATTCATGCACATATTGTCTACCGAGTTACAAGAAGTAGCGGGTAAGAACTGGTTGGATTATTAACGGGGTTTAAGTTTATGAATATAGAGAGATTCTAGAATTCGGAGGTCTAATCTACTTTGTGCGTGTCCTAACACTGTAAAGCCATCATGCGCTACTTGGGCACTACACTGCTCGGCGTGAAGTCTTACGGCTGAATGGGGGGGGGGGGAGGGGGCGCTAGTAGGCAGTTCGTACGACAACTTCTGCCGCGATGCTCTGCTAATCTGGTTGAAAGGCTTCGTGACGTCATTCCGACGTACGATGATGCGCAAAGCGCACAACTAAATTTGTACACCAGAGAGCATCGCAATCGCGGAAGGAGAGAGTCTTTATAATGGAAAAAGGAACCAATTTTGAAACTGTTTAACAGGATAGGACATAAGCTGTGACTTGGAAAATCAACGGAAAAAAAAAGTGCTTAGTTTACGGGACAATTTTTCCGATACAGAACCAAAGTACGGCAGAACACAGTAAATACGCTGGCTGTTATTGAGGGAACTAACGGGCGGAACAGTATATTTTTTGTCGAGAAATCTCTTAATTTGTGTATTGATGAGGCCAAGGGGAAATCCATAGCTCACAAAAAAAAAGATCTTCAAAAGTCGAACTCCGTATGAAGATCACAGTAACTGGAACAAACGCGGAAGGCTCTATCGATTAAAGTGTAAACACTATTCATGTTAAATTTGTAGAAACAAAAACTAAAAAAGCTTGTGCAGAGGCCTGTGAAGGTTGCTTTGCGGTAAACGGAAGTCTTAAATTGATTATTATCTCGTGATACTCGACAATCTAAGAAAGGAATGTAACCGCCACTTTGCAGCTGTTATTCACCGATGTAAATGAAGTTTTTGGCTAAGGTAGGTCCCATTTTAAATCTCTGTTGGAACTGTCAGTTTTGAATTTTTTTTTTTTTTCATTTTTGCAGGAAAGTTTTATAAGCAAATAGAATGCCTAGGCATGGGTCTTCCCCTTGGCCCAACTTTATCAAATGTTTTTTATGTGTTTTTAAAAGGCTAATTGGTAAATAGATTGTTCATCTGAGTTCAAACCTGTATTTTACAATCGGTATTTTGACGATACGTTCCTTTTATTTCGTGACCCTAGTCATGTGAGACTATTTTTAAATTTCCTCATTAGTAAGCACCCATGCATTAATTTCACTATGGAGTTGGAAAGTGGCAGTTACACTCCTTTCTTAGATTGTCGAGTATCACGAGATAATAATCAATTCAAGACTTCCGTTTACTGCAAAGCAACCTTCACAGGCCTCGGCACCAGCTTTAATAGTTTTGTTTCTACAAATTTAAAATGAATAGCGTTTACACTTTAATCAGTAGAGCCTACCGCGTATGTTCCAATTAATGTGATCTTCATACGGAATTCGACTTTTTAAGATCTTTTTTTGTGAGCAATGGATTTCCCTTGGCCTCATCAATACACAAATTAAGAAATTTCTCGACAAAAAAAATAAACTGTTCCCCAGTTAGTTCCCTCAATAACAGCCAGCGTATTTACTGTGTTCTTCTGTACTTTGGTTCTTTGCTTATGTCCTATCCTGGTTAACAGTTTCAAAATTGGTTCCTTTTTCCATTATAAAGACTCTCTCCTTCCGTAAATGCGATGCTCTCTGGTGTACAAATTTAGTTGTGCGCTTTGCGCATCATCGTACGTCGGAATGACGTCACGAAGCCTATCAACCAGATTAGCAGAGCATCGCGGCAGAAGTTGTCGTACGAACCGTCTACTAGCGCCCCCCCCCCCATTCAGCCGTAAGACTTCACGCCGAGCAGTGTGGTGCCCAAGTAGCGCCTGATGACTTTACAGTGTTGGGACACGCACAAAGTAAATTAGACCTCCGAATTCTAGAAGCTCTCTACATTCATAAACTTAAACCCCCTCTTAATAATACAACCAGTTCTTACCTGCTACTTCTTGTAACTCGGTAGAAAATACGTGCATGAATTCTGCCTTTTTAGATTCCATTTTAAGACTTTGTTTAGCGTAATTGTGTTTAGCTAGGTTCGTTTAGACTGTGCTTAGTGCGACTACATTACTTAGAATAATTGTTTTCACATTTGAACTGATGATGGAGCTGGACTCCAAAACGTTTTCAATTATACGTATACTATGATTTTATTAACTCTTTTCTTCGCTTTTAAATGCCTAAGACAACTGTTAGCAGCTGTAAAGAAGTAGGAGGCAGATGGTCATCACGAACAAGTGGAACTTGGTAGAAATCGAATGTTGTTGGGGAGAGTCAGGAAGCAAAGAATGCAACGGGAGGACTCAATAGGACTGAAATAAAACATAGCTGTGGCCGCACGTAGCAAATTTACATCACATCGACGAGTCGAAGTATTTTAGGTGTGGGGCCTCAGACCTTCGTGTATGGTTTTCTTGAACATCTTATCGTATTTTTCGATTTATTTCATTCAGTCTCAAGCTCAAGACTGGCCAGCTACTTGAGCTGCAAAATATCGAAAAATGTTATCACCAAGTACAGAAAGTACGGGTAATAGAATAGGCTACCTGTTACTGTGGTTTCTCTCGCGTACAGAAATGGCTATAATGGTGCTTATACATGTTGGTAAGGAATAGATATATTCTGTGAAGACTACTGTGAAGTGAATATGAAGTGTAAATAAGGCTTCAATCAAGAAAAAGAAGTTAAATTGAGTCACCGAAGGGGAACAAATTCGGCGCTAGTGTTGTGAAAGTTTCCACCAACATGCACTGCAATTTTCTATAGATTATTGCTAAATTAGCATATATTATCTTCATTTATTTACACGCTAGAGATAAATTTTGCAATTTAAGACGATTTTTCTGGTGAAATTAGTTAAAATACTCCTCGGCTGCTCTGCCATAAATTCGTCTACGATGACGTCACTTTTTGGTGCTAATTTTTTGTGAGTCCTCCCGTTACGCTCTTTGCTTCCTGGGGAGAGCAGAGCTGAAATTTGTTAACTGAACCAACGATTCAAGGGCACCTACCCAATAGATTGTTAATGCTCAATGCAACCCTGACCTTAATGTATCAGACAGACGGTCGGTAGAATTATGGTATGAGCTGGACTCAAAGCTTGTTGCCCAAAGAAGACTCCATTACTGAATCCTGCCAATCTTAAGGCAAAAATTACAATGCCAAACGTCACATGGATAAAAATATTGCCTTTTTGGAACATGTTCCATGTTCAGACAAGATAAAAATTGAGCTTTTAGGTCATAATATTATTTTTCATGTTTACAGGAAATCTGGCAAAGTTTTTCTCCCTAATACCATTCAAGTGGTAAAGCATGCATGGTGGTAGAAGCATTATGTTTCGGGGATTTTTGTTGCTTCAAGAACATCCTGACTTGTGAAGATAAAAGGAACCATGAACTGAAAGACAGCAGCAGAACTCTCGCATGGAAAACGTTAGAAGTTCGTGCGGGACAACGCACAGCCCGCGCCTGACTGTAGATTGCCGTAAGAACAGCGAATCTGCGATACCAATCGCAAGGTCTTGACCTCAACTCTATCGAGAGTTTGTGGAGAATACTGTAGTTGTAGCTAATGTAAAGAACACTTCCGCTCAAATTGAAGAATTTTATCAGGAAGAAAGGAGTAGTATTTCGACTAGAGAGTGCGCTTAATTAGTTGCATTTATAACAAATGATTAGTGGAACTACTGTACTGTCATGAAAAACCATACCTACTAGGTATAGATTATTAGTAATGAGTGCAATAATTCTCACAAGGTCAAATTAGCTACTAGTTTTATTTGTAACCTGTTTATTGTTTATGAGTTTCTGATTGTTGCACGGAAATTTTTACATCAAAATACATGCAAACATAGACTCTTGGCTTTAAATTTTATCCATTTCGTGCACATTTCTCGATGTGAGAAATAGTAGACTTTTGCTGAAGCTTTTCCCCAGTCAGAACACTGCTGAAGCACGAAGGAGGTTTTTCAGTTGCAGGCACGAGTCGCTTTGGAATTCATTCGCTTACGAAGTTGCAATGGCAGAAAGTGTTGAAGACTGCAAGTCGGCCCTGCATGAGTTGTTTCGCAACCTGGTGGACGGGTAGGGGTAATTTGGTTCTTGGGGTAGGATCGAGGGATTGTTCTGTTTTGGACTTGCCTCCGGGAGGAGGGACTTGTTGGATGTTGCAGCGTATCCTTCCTAAACATATTAGTAATAAAAGTATGTTAAATGAAGACGGATCACCACAAATTCCTCGCTGTTGTTTTGAGAGCGCGGGTACTTTAGTAGAGTTACGAATGCTTTCGGCTATCTGCTCTTTGGGTGAGCCAGGATAAATTGTGAAAAAATCTCCACAGTAATAATTTCAAGAATTTTAAAGCGGCGATTATGAACGCCTTACCTTTATAGGCAGTGAGAAGGAACCCAGCATTAGGGGTTCGAAAAAATGTTGCGACTTGTCTTTTCAACTTATATAACACTCATGTTCACTTCGCGATGTCACGGCACTAAGACGCCCTGTACCGGAAGGCACTATCGTCGTTCACAGGCAGGTGATCTCGGCCCTGTGAAGTCGGCCCACCTCGTCGGTGATCTCGACCCATCTCAAATATCCTTCTTCTCTATTTATGAAAGTTAATACCACAAATATTTTCATGAATCGAAAGGCGTTTGCTTCATGGAGTCTCGCAAAAGATTTCTTAGTTAAAGGCACGTGTCGCTTTGAAACTTTCTGCCTTACGAATATACTGTAGTATGATAGTTTCATGGCGGAATGTATTGGTAAGCTGAAGACTGGTTTTCACGATGCCATGGGGGACTTGCTTTATCAATGCGAGTTGTGTCCTCATTCAATACTACTCTAACCTGAAGTGTCTCACCTAATCCCAACATACCTAGTATCAGTGGCGGTTCGTCCACTGCGGCTAGAGGGACCGGCCCCACCAACAGATTGAGTAGAGGAGTACAAAAAAAATTAAAAAGAAGAATTAATCTTCAATAATGATACTTTCAAGAATTCATGACCTTAATTCTGCATAAAAAATAATCTGTTCATCAGAAAGGCTTTCAAATAAATGTCGAGGGGCCATACCCTGACACAGAGCACGAACCACCACTGCTCAGTATACCTCATAACTAGTAGGTACCTGTGGTTTAGCCATGACAGCCGGAGAGTTGGACGATTCATTTCTGCTAGCTCGTCCATTCTTTTTAAAGTTAAAGAATTTCACGATACCAGGACTTGTTTCCAACAAGTCCTCAATCGTAGGATAAGAACCAATCTTACGGCACAGTTCCATATATAAGAACTCCGGCAAGATGCGCTGCAGGAGGCTCATTCCAAAGAAGGTGTAGACACTCTCCTTGACTTGTTCAATCTGGAATTTTTGTAAAGCCTGCAAGTTTGATGTAGAACACTGAGATGAATTTTTCTATTTCAGGGATGGTAGACACCCGAGAATAAAGCAGAACATCATCAGCAGGCGACAGGCAAATGTTATTCTTGACCAAATAATGCTTTTCGAGGATAAGCCAAGTTTCCTCATTACCACCTTCTTTTTCGACCATGTTTTCCGCCAGGTGTGGAGCTTTTCCTTTTAGAAGAGACCTGAGAAGGATGAACTTTTGGTCTTTGGGCATGGTTGGAGAGGACTTCAAGGCACTCAAGAAAGCGTGTTTGAAAGAGAAGAAGCACGTTTCATATTCTTCATTATCACCAAAATGTGGGATAACGATGAGAGGGAATTTAGGTCCGATATTGTTTTCAGCTTGGGCTTGAAGCTTAGATTCAGGGGGTTTTGTAAGAGACTTCATTTTGTCTAGTATCCTGCCTTCCAAAGCAAGAAGTTATTTTCTGCTTCTTCGGTTTCAATGGTAATCATTTTCTTTACTTCCTGCTTTTCAAAATCCAAGATCCTATTCAATAACTTTTCCACATCAGAGAGAGCTGATGCTGCAATTTTCTTAGATGAGGTCAGGGCGGATTCAACTTGGGAAGGGGAGTCCGTATCCTCAGCATTGGAGCAATACAACGAGGCCCGACGTAGAAAGTCCTTGATCTTGTTTCGATCTAAATCAAAGTTTTTTATAGTGTCGGCGTCATACAACATTTCAGCATCGTGGTCTCCCTTTTGTTTCTTATTTTTAACTTTAGGAGGCATTTTGCTTTAGCAGATTTCCTGTAGTGAACGAGGAAAGCTTGAGGCAATTATGACCAGGTAACGCAAACCGACGAATAGAATGCCGAGTAATTTCACTGAAGGCGGGAATTTCAGCCTGAAAAGGAAAGCAGCGGCAGTCCGTTAATAACTTTTAGGAATAGGCGCTAATAGACAATAGCTTAGAACAAAAGGCATCTCAGCAAATCAAGAGTGTACGCCAAAAATCAACCTCAACAATTTTTCGCCGCAGAAAGCCTAGGGAGTGTCCAACACATAGCCAGAATCCTCAAGGAGGCACAGAAGTGGGGCAAATCCATCACCAACTCCTTACCGAATACTACAGTCAGGAGTTATTTCAAGGCACAACTTTACGTCACCGCAAGTGCACCAGGTTTAGGGGCGTAGCCTATACTTTTTTTAGCCTAAGCCGTACAGTCAGAATTTGTTCACGGTAAGAGATATTTAACTTTGAAATCAGTTAAGATATTGGTCAAATACCTATTTCTAGTCTGGTCTGCCTCATGTCTCGAGAATGCCTAACTTAGCACCAAGATCTTAATGATGTCACAAAACAAGAACAAATTCCAGCAAAGGAAGCAATAAAAAAGGCATGCAGCCGTTATGGCGTGATCTGCAGGGACGATATAACATGGCTGCTTGCGCAGGAGCGAATGTAAGGGCCTAATAACGATTTAGGCCCTGAAGTATAGGCAGCCCAGTTCACGTTCTTAATTTCACAAAAGTTTACCAACATACATTACTCAAGTTCCAAAATCGTGGTAAAACACTCTTAATAATATCACAAAGCACTGTTCGTCACGATCACTTTTTACATGCTTGCGAACAATAACACTGTTAAGTTACGTCAAAGGGTTAAATTTTTACAAGGGCACAAAGGGTTGAACAGGTTGAACAGGAAGTGGTCACATCTAAGCAAACACATTGTAACACTTGTCAAAGTCATACATAAGGCAGTGATTTTGGTTATAATCCGAGATATCATTTTTAACCCAGCGTTGCATGAACATGTGGAACTAACAAATTTCGAAGTTATATGGATGGCGTCCGAACAGTGGAGGATCTGGGGGGGGGGGCATTCATGGGATTTGCCCCTCCTCCTCGGGAATTTTTGGAGAGGCATTCATAACAAAATGCCCCCCCCCCACGGGAAATAATACTGAATATACTTTAACAATTTGTAAATGAAATAAAGCGTTCTGACACTGGAATAAAATATTTTCTCAAGATTATTTGTGCTGAGCCCATTTCTCTTCCTTGCTCTACATAGTTTTGTTCGTATAAAAATAAAACCAACGTCGTAATTAAAAATGTAATTAAATACATGTTTTGCATGTTTTTATGAAAAATAATTCGCATACTGAGAGTCACCAGCTGATATAGGTTGCTGCCACTTGCCGCCAGAATGCGATAGGAGGGACTTAAAGATAATTCGTTCTGCGTGATCATCAGCAGGAAATTGCACTCGCCTACTGCTACACGCGTGACTATCAATAACAATGGCTGCAAATCACTGGGTCTTGTGTCAAGGAAGCAGAGTGATATATTGATACATCAGAATAACTGTTGTTATGCGAATGGCCAAAGTGGCCAAGTCTATGTCTCTTTCCTTTCAAATATCTTTCATATAAGTGCTACAGATCATGAAGGGTAAGTTACTCAACTATAACAAACAGGCTAAGATATTGTGAAGAAAAATGACTTCGCACATCCATAAGTAGCGCTTTCAAGTGAAAAATTCCATTATACCGTATAGTGATTTAGATGTTTAAGACTGTAATGGTGCTTCTAGGACGGTCCAACTGTGGAATAAAGAGAGAGTTCAAGAAAAAATTTCCAAGGATTATTGATGATAGACAGCGCAAAAGACTCCAAATAGTTAAATACTTTTATTATGGAAGCCATTTACTTAAGTATCAGTGCCCATAGCTCCATAGGGAATACAGGGTCACTGGCGGATACAGGGGAGGCATTCATGGCATCTGCCTCCTCCACAGGATTTTTTCGGTGAGGGGCATTCGATACTACGAAAGTGCCCCCCTCCCCCTCTCGAAATGATATTGAACATTTTTAAAGAACTGATACATGAAAGAAAGCGTTTGATTATGGTTTAAAATAAGATATTTTAATATGAATATTGGTCGCGATTACATTTCCTTGACCATTTTTTATTTTCTTAGCATTCTCTGTGAAACAAGGCATTCACTTGACGAGAGATACCATATATTAACATTTTAGTTTGTCGCAACCTGAAGCCAGAAGGCGGCAGAAGTACGTAATATAATTTATGATGATTCTTCATCAGCAATTATAGCGTCTACTATAAACCTGATTTTTTTTTCTTTTTTTCGTGTACTGTATGTGGTGGATGGTACTTGGTGTATTTTTAAATGACTTATTTTCACAGTGGTACTATAGCATTTGGAGAGCATTTTGTCAAAGCATGTTGTCAGTTTGCTAGTTTATGGTCACCAATTTTTCTCTGGGTCGACGTTCTGGAATTGGATATAAAATTTAGTCAAAGATAATATTAAAGCGAATGTAATGAAAGCTAGTGCTCTCATAAGAAGTAGAAGGTGTTACTTGGTTGAAACTGTCGAAGGACAACAGGCGGGGATGAACTTCATTTTCTCAATATCTTTTACTACGTGTCAAAGATCACCTTTGTTCTTTTTGTTTTAGGTTATACATTTGCTACTTATGAGCCTCGAAAGCTGTATGGACACTGTAAGGCCCAGATGAATACGATTACTTTAGTTGATTAATTATGAAAGCAAAATGAAAACCATATTTATACGCAAGCCTCAAGGAAAAATATGGAGCCAACTCATGAATGCCAAAAAGTTACATGCTTGCTTTGTTGAGCGTGTTCAAGTACTGGTCATATCTGTGACGCATAAAACGGTTTCTAAAATGGCATAGGAATCGGTTATTTCAGAGACTACTACGTCTGTAGATGGTAGTGAAATATTCAAAGACACGGCATAGATTTGCTCCCCATGATATCTTAGACAAACCAAACTAAACTTTACGTAAATTGCTCACGTATAGAGCAATTCAAATTTTAAAGTTTCGTTCCCTGATCTGTTGGGGTTTGGAATCCATTGCTGGCATCAGCTTTTGAGCGTGTTGGATTGCAGGCTTTTAAGTCAGCAGTCACTGGCTTTTTGATTGATTTCTTTTAGCAACATTGTCGGCTTTCCAGTGTTGCAAAGTGCTTCTTTTGGATTAAGCTACCCATGCATGGGGGCCAGAGCGTGAAGTTTTAATACCATATTCTATAAGACATAAAAAATCGCGGGTAATCATTGCCACCAGAAATGAACTGCCCAGCCCAAAAACACTCGGAAGGGAAACAACCTGATATTTCTTTGTACAGTAGAGTAGGAAAAAATCTATTATAAATAGTTTACCGCATGCCCACTTGCCTAGGATTGAAAGGAATACCAACGTAGCTAATATAATTGTTAATTTGCTGAAAAAGAAGGCTTAATTTTGCCCAGGAGTCGTTTCAGACGGTGACGACGTTTATGTTATTCGACATCGGGCAAGTAGAAATAGAAGTTTTACTAACGCTGATCACAATGTCTATATCGCGCCGAACTATTCATGTGGTTTAACATAGCCTCGTGCGCCACTAGGGCGTGTTTCAAATTATCAATGATTTTTGTATCGGCTTCTCTGCAGGTAGGTCTCAGAATGGTCAGTGCGCTACTGACAGAAAAAAGGCGAAGTTGTGCATCCCCAACCTCCAGGCACGGCGGAACGCTTTCGCTCAGCTTCGCCGAGCAGAGGAATGAAACTAAATACAAGAAGGTAGAAGTCCAGCGGGAATAGGTCGGCCACCTGGATCGGCAGCCCAACTCCCGAAAAAGAAGCTGAAGTATTGAGAGCCTACCGAACTTTAAAAAACTAACCTCGTCAGCAGGAACTGCGCCAAGCTGCAACATCTCTTGCGGAAAAGGCACTCGGGACCCTTGGGTGTAGGAGGCCCAAATATATTGTAGCCGGGAAAAGGCCAGCCAGAATGGGCTATACCCCTGATGGCTCGACATCGGGCGATGTCACATTTATACAACGACGCAGTGCACATGACTAGTGCGGCTATTTAATAAACTATTAGGGATTCAGACAAGCTGGTTTTGACATGTGCATCATATATTAATAAAACCAGGGATGTCGCGAAGTATACAACATTGGGGGGGGGGGGGCACTGAAAAATACCGACTGACGTTAAATATCAGTCATATTACCGACTGGAAAATATGTATATAGTGCACGAGTACCGTAGGCTATATATATTTATATATATCGTGTAGTTCGGTAACAGCTTTTCTGCTATGCAAGTTTTGTTAAAGGCGACTGAGAGATTATTGTTGATTAAACATTTCTTGAGTTTTTCAAGTTTACGGAAACATTTAATGCATACGTTATTGCTGGTGCTGTGCAGTAGATCCCTATTGAAGGGCTTAGACGTAAATGAGGTCGTTAAGTGTAATTTTTTGCATTAGGTGTAATTGTTAGTATGAAGGGCTTTTAAGTGTAACAGCCTACAGGCCAATGAATATGTACGTGTAAGG
>LQNS02000211.1:6329153-6360006 GCA_001587735.2 Parhyale hawaiensis | reverse complement strand
CAGTACCAGCTTTGGAAATGCGCGATATTCAAATTAAGGAGTGTGAACTAACTTACCATTATTGTCAATCAGGTCCCCTGTCACCGCTGACGATGCAGACTCAGCTGCACAGGCGGTGAGCTCCACCAATCCTCACCACCATCATCCTGCCCAAACGGAGCACCACCAACCACACATTATGAGGAGCGCGAGACTCACACGCTCCAACAGCACTGACGTGTGTACAGTCAGCCCTGACGACTCGGACATTATGATCGTCAGCTGCAGTGCCAACACCAAGATGGCATCTCCTTCAGGTGCCCACAATGCCACTACCGGATTTTCATCCCAACGTGCTCGTGATGTCCCAAAGTCATCGGCCTCCCATGACGAAGTCGTGCCTCCGCCTGCCACGTGTGATGCTGAGAGTGATGACTGCATTGTTATTGAAGATGATCTGAACTGTGTTTGTGGTGTGCCTTATCGCCCGGGCTCTGGTGGTCGGGTATGTAGTCATTGCCTGTGCAGATATCGTATTATTTGTGTAGGTCACTATAGCTGAAGGTTATAGCTAGCGCTACTTGTCGTTTGTCTTTGGATGACATTTCAAGTAGGGTTTTCAGTTTCGGGACTAATCGGAAATTCTGTAATTGGAGGATTTTACAGAAAAAACTTAGAATCCAGGAAATTTTGGAAGTTGTTATTTTGCATTTTACAAAGGAAACCAAGGGCTGCTGACACATGTGTTAACGTGAATTAGTGATGGGTGGCTTGTCAGTTTTTGGACATCCGCAGATGTGGATGCAATTGCGGATATTGCCATCTTGACATCCGCGGATGCAGATGCTGATGTCAAAAAAGGTGCGGATGGTCCGCGGTTGTGGATGCGGGCGAATATTCGCCCAACCCCAAATACAAACGCCCCCCCCCCCCTCACAACGGCAGTTTATACAACACTTGGGGGGGGGGGGGAACTTGAGATGGTACTCTGTTGACAGGGACAGCGCTTGCACACATTTCAATCGAAATGAGAATTTGAAGTTTTCAGCACTTCATGCACTTTTCAGTTCTTCACTAGTCGTGTTGCAGCTGTATTAAAGGGAGAGATATGAAATAGATTTCTATAATAAAGATGTTCACTGTGAAAATTTAAATACCGGTATCTCTCCTTTAGCGCTTTACTTGTGTGATGGAGTTGTTAACACCAAACAGATGAAACGACATTCGGTAGCAATGCTTTTGTTGAAAGCGGCACGTGTAGAAGATGCATATTTGCTGCTTTAATTTTCAGGCAAATTTCTAGTTAGTAAAACTCCATCATTCTACAATCGCCTCATTTGAGTCAAAACCGTTAAATTAGTAAGTAGTCATTTGATAGGCCTACTTGAAATAATTTTCTAAAAACGCATATGCTATCATACAGACATGACTCTTATGTCACAACATAGTGAAATATTCTACATGAAATTGAAAGCACAAACGTTTTTCTTCTACTTGACGGGCTCTTTTATGCATATGTTTAAAAGTTTAACATCCAATGGTTACATGCACCGTATAGATAATTCACTGTTACCTTCCCGCTTGTCACAAACTTTAAACCCTAAAGCCTCTTTCACACTTGCGTTTTTTACCGCGCGGCAAAAACCGCATGATGCCGCATAACCTAAGCGAACATATGAAATGTACAGAGTTATTCACACACGACGCTGCGGTAAAATCCGTCGTGTGTGAAAGCACTGTACATTTCATATGTCCGCTTAGGTTATGCGGTTTTTGACGCGTGGTAAAAAAAGCAAATGTGAAAGAGGCTTTAGACCTCTATGCTCATCAAGTCGCGCATTCAAGTGGCATCCATAACACCATTAAACTTCTTATGAAAATTATCGAAGTGTCTTAGTAAGGACGGAGTGATTGTTCATCTGTGAGTTTTCCAGTATTCGAGCAATTGCAACATATATAACGTGTACAATCAAGTACCATCACCTTGTTTTCTGCTGTACCACTTGCTACACCGACACTGAGCCATTCTAGGTGCCTATATAGTATATACTGTATTTGGTGTATTTTTATCAACTGCCACCTGTAAAATATAATATGGTTAAAAGAGAATTTCAAGGGATGCTGGTAACTTATCAAGTAACCAGATACAATTACAATGTGTACTGCAAACATGATTAATCTCACGCTAAACTACACTACCTTATATTACCCCACACTAATGAGCAAAATGTAAAGACTTTTTTGCTAAAAAGTAACCTTGTCACCTGAACTTTTCTCCTCATGACTAGTTAATTGTGCTTGTAGAACTACATTGCCAGCAATGGAAAGAATTTCAGAGGTTTTTAAAAAAAAAACAACGACATCCGGGAATCCTCAGAAATTTTTGGGATTTAAAATTGGCCCAAAATTGCCCGACATCCCGCGATGAAAACCCCCAGTACTACCGTCGAGATTTTAGTAGCCGGGTATGTATGGAATGGCAATGCAGATTTTTTCTGCTATGGGTGTAGCTCACTATTACTTTATGCTCTTGCGCTAGTTGTCGGCTTTGTATGTTATTTCCAGTACGGTAATTCTATTGATAGGACAAACCAAGTTTTAATTCGTTGCTCCGCAGTTATGGTAGGTAGACCCAACCTAATGGATATGCTTCGTAGCACATTATTCATTTTTTGTTATCCAGTGTCCCGGCGCTGTCCTAAAAGATGTTGGATTTCGAGACACTGTGTGCTGTTAGTCTTCATTGTCCATGAAGCTCCTATTTCAGGGCAGTTGTAATTTTCCTAAAGATTGGTGCTGGAGAGTCGTGCCCATTACATCTTGACAGTAGACGCTGTTACCCATAGTGCGCATATGTGCGGTAGAACAGATCTACTTGAAGTACTTGTAAATGTATTCTTTTTTAGTTTAGTTTTTATATTTAATCACTAAAATATTTAGCATATAGGTTAATAGGTTGTCAATAAAAATGCAACAGTTGGTTTATGAAATTCAGTGTATCTATCTCTTTGTAAAATATCCCTGTCTTAGACTTTTCGTGTTTGTAGTTGTAGAGTTGCTGCAAAAGATTTACTACTGAGCTATCTACTCTCTCGATCAATATTCTATTGTATTATAAAAATATCCTTAGCCAATTTGATTTCAATCGAGCATTACCATCCCCCTCGTGCTGGCCAGAAGAAATTAACTAATTGAAGCTCTCCTCACTCAACAGTCCCGAACGTAAGTTCCTGGTTAGCGAAATGCTTTCAATTGCATACCGTTCACTTGTTGCCTAGCCTGTGATCTAGGCAATCAAATATTCTAATGACAGACGATAGTATTTATGCAAACATTTTCCGTCAGGCTGACCTGGACTTCAGTGGCTTCCCTCCGTGTCCACCCACTGCTGGGGCTTCATCGCTGATCCAGAACTTTGCTAGAAACACAAGAAGCCAAACACAGAAGCGAGTACCGTTCAACAACTCTGCTGCGAGTACTCCCAAAACTTTCAGCAGTGAGCGAAGGATTTTCCCTTCTACTTCATTATCTTGTTCGTCATCAGCGGCACCATTAATGAATGGAATTAAGCCATACTCTTGCTGCAGTAGCGCCAGTAGTAGCTGCAGCAATAGCAGTTGTAGCAGCAGTGTAAGTGGCAGCAGCTGCCAGCGTGCGTGTGATATTTGTGATGGTGCTTGTGACAGCACGTCAGACCACGGGGCGTGCGACTCGCGATCTGAGAAAGTTGACAATAAGAATCAATGTGTTGCCAGTTCCCATAGCAGTGCTGGGTGCCACTCACAGAAGTGCGACTGCTTGCTGCAGGTGCCATGCCAAGGCTTGTGGCGATCACCTCACAAAAGACACCACCCACATCACACCAATGGTTCTGATCAGCGTGCCATCAGATGCAGTGGTGTGCTGGAAAATCAGGACCTTCTTTACTCTGCTGTTCAGACGAAACGCTATGCTATGATGCAGTCTGTGCAGAGTTCGGAATTTGATAATGTTTCTCTCAATGTGACTAGTCCACTCAAATATCTTGAAGATTTAACTAGTCCTAGAAAGAGGAATCATGCTGATTGTACTAGCCCAAAAAAGTATCCAACCCCAGAAGTGGAGTATCTGTCGCAGCAGACTTCACCTGTTTTAACAAGCGTGGATATTACTACAAGGGGCTTGACTCCTTCTCCTTATAAGAGAACAACCCAATACTCGCTCCGTAATGGTACTTCTCCAAGAAACACTATAACAAAATCTCCCTTCAAGGTTAGCCCTCAGAATGGTGCTCCCATTGTTGTTGATCTCACTGTAGCTTCTAGTGGCGCTTCTGACGATTGCGCTAAGGGAACAAATTCCAAAGTTGAAGACTGTATTATTGATGAGCCTACCGATGAGTCAGACTGGCAGCCAAGATTGAATCACAGCTCACCGACTGTTCGCAAACTTTTCACCAGCACAAGTGAGGCAACCACTATTAGAAGCCCCGATTCTGCAGGTGCTGCTCATCCACAACTGTCTGGGAGTCCTGTGATATCTAGTAGTTCACCGGCTGTAGATTCCAAAGCTGCTTCCCTCAAGACGCCTCCCTTGTCCCCTACTGTACCAGCTGCTACAACCCCCACCACACCTTCGACTCCCCACAAGATTCAGATCATAGAAGATGCTGGAGATATATTTATGAGTCCCACCACAAGTACGGCTATTGCGCGCTTGAGCGTGTATAGTCCATCCGAGCAGAGTACCAGGGGCAGCAAGCGTGGTGGTGCTAAGTCGAGAGGAAGAGGCAGAAAGAGGTGAGTTGTGGAGTCGTTCTAATGTATTGTAAGGAGTAGGTCGTGGAAAAGTGTCGGCTATTTAAAAGCTGTTCGTGTATCTACGTCCTAATTTTCTTTCTTATATATATTGTAGTTAGCCTGCCTAATTAAGCAAAATATGTTAATAGCTTCTTCTCAATACTCGCCATGACCTTGCGCTATTCCCTATTCTTGGAAGAAACTAGAACACCTCGTGGCGTAAGACCATCACCCGCGGTGGGGGCTAATTCAATGCACTCATTTTTGATGGCCAGCTAATCCTAGTTTTTCATCGATGCTTTGTCCAACAAGGTTAGGGCTCAGCCCCCAGAGTATTAGACTCTTTATAATAACATAAGAAAAATAGAACGCCTCGTGGCGTAAGACAATCTACCGCGGTGTGGCAAATTCACCGCCGTCATTTTTGATGGCAGCTAGGTCTAGTTTTTTGGCATGGGTCACATCTAGGTCATCCCACCAAACTCCCTGCAAAAAATTATAAACTTCTCAACCTACTCGTATATTTCGAAACGGGCTATTAGATGGCCAAGAATATTCATATACGGCCTGTTAGGTGGCCTTCTTGTTCGATAGAGGTGCCAAAATCCTGGCCACCTAACATCCTGTTAGCTTCAAGAAGTGAGAAAAGTATTATAAACACCATAGATTTCTGCAAAATTGGTCTCATTTTGAAGGAAAGTAAGTCTACGTTCAAACGCACGCCTACTTCCCTACTTCTCTATAGTAAAACGGGAAAATTTTTTTTGTGCTGCCACCATCCATCCTAGTACCAGCCCCCTTACAATGAGCTTTTACCCCGCCAACCTTGTAGATTAGGTAGGCAAGGACTGGTTCCCTTAGTGAAATGTGAAGTTTTGAAGTTTAGAACACAGTAAACCCGTAGAAAGACCTATAGCTATTTGATATAGGACATTAGCAGAAGCAGTATTGGCACCTAACCTACAAGGTTCTCGGAGTGGGTGTACCTCTATCAGGCCAATGCGACACATATACATATACTTTAATCTTTAACGAAAATATCACCTCTCTCACTTCGTTCGCGGGTGATAATTAACCCGCGCCGGCATAATTGAGGTCAAAATAAATCGCTATTTTGGAGGTACTATGTGACCGTCCAGTGCGAATTCATTTCAATTGATAATTCAATGGCTTTTGGTAATTTTCTAGATGAAAGATAGCAGTTTTATGTGGTGGGTAAGTTTCTGTGAATTGTTATTATTTAAATCAGAGTATTAATTGTTATTATTTAAATCGGAATATATTACGAGGAAATCCGTAGATTTTTACTTAAAAATTTTTTTGTGCAATTGGCCATTTTTATTATAAGGTTTTTGGGCTGTTTCTAAGTGTTTTATTATAGAAGAGCGCATCACGAATCCAACGGTGTGTTGGTTTTTGTATACGATAAATAGAAAAAATGATATGGTTTTTGTGTTAAAAAGTTGGAATTATAAATAAACGACTTTTTGTTTTTGTTTATTTGATTACTCTAAGGTAACTATTCGACTCTGATGCATTTAGAAAGTATTTACTTAGCTATTACAAAACATAAATTAGTCGAAGTGAAATACATATAAGAAGAAACTAACTGCAAAATGGGAATTGTACTCTTCAAATGGGGAGCATGGTCGATGTGTAGGGGGTCAGATGGAGGTGTAGGAATATATATGGTTAGCAGGTGCTGTCAGGTGAGGTGATTGATTTTTGTGCTTAGGTACCTAGGTGATTTATGAAGGAAATTAAAGCTAAACATCACTGTTTCCACTTTGGTAGGATTGCAACCAATGCCTACATATAGAGGAAATTATAACCAAGCATCATTTGCCGGTTTGGTAAGAATACCACCAATGGCTACACAATCACTAAATTTGTATATATTACCTACACTAACTAGATCACTCAATTGTGTGAAACATACACTATCTATATAGGCTACATGGCTTACACATCCCTTCGCCACCTACGTTTGTGCTATTCAGCACTTGTAATAGCAGTACTAGTGGTAGTAAACTGTCATTCAAATATAAGAGTTCTATATTATGTGCATAATAAACTGCATTACAGTAAGAAAAAATAGTAAATATATATAATTCTAGCAATTGATAACCTAATTTGGTACACTGTGGCAGCAGTAGCAGCCACACGCTAGTGCTGCACACAGTCTTCCTCACCCGCTGTAGCAGCCAGAACTTGCCTGCGCACACAGAACTGTTTCACACTGGCTCCTGTAGCAGCCACACACTCGTGCAGCCAGACAACTCCCGCAGTCCCCACTGTTTCTCTTTGTCTGTTGGGCACTGTAGATTTGACGCGCTTATTTTAACGACACTCCCTTGTTTCCAACTTGGCAAGCCGATATTCGTGGTATGTAGCTACACCTCATTCGCGAATTTCTAACACCTGTCCAATGCCTGGCTGCCTAGGTATCGGTGCGGGTTAGAGAATATAGAGGTACGCAACCGCTATTGTCTAGGTTGCGTAGAACATCTTGATACAGAAAACAATGTTGAACTATCCGCTGCACGCCATTATCGGGCCATCGGCAGTAGCGTAAATTGTGAAACCTACTAGGCTAGAACTTTCGTTTACTAATCTACTAGTAAAATTGTTGTCGCAGAAGAAACCTCACATTAAATTTGTCAGGTATTGGGATAGAATTTTGAAGAGAGCAAAGATGTTTAGCAAAAAATTTGTGGCTTTTTTGCCATACCTGCTACTCACATGACATCTTCGATCTGTATTCATTGATCTCCTTTATACTTGGTATTCTTGAAAAATGGCTGTACCTATTTCGCTGTAGGTTTCATCGTTAATTCTGTTTCCCTATTTTAGGTCGCTGCAATTTTGTGTGCTTCGCATTGCAGAGGCTCAATACTTAGTGTTTTGTTTTTCATTTTACAATTAGAGCAACTCAAGTCATTACTACTTCTACCATTAAATTTACTGTAGTGTAAGACCCCATTATCCCTTAACGTTGCGGTTCCGGCCGTATAGCCGAGTAAATCCTCCATCTTAGATCGCTATTGATCGTCTCCGATTCGGAAATAGCGAGACAATACCAATATAATAATAATAATAACTTACAATTAGAGCACTAATATTAATTGTTTCTTGACAGAGTGAATGTACAACCTGCTGTCTCGACTGTGGAGGTTGTGGACTACACCAAATCAGACCACAAGCCTGAAGGGCTGAGACGCTCTGCTCGCACCCGGATCAAGAGTCCGGCCAAGCTGAACGACTTCATCACAAGTGCACCGTCCCTCACTAATGGCGGGGACGCCAACAAACCTGAGCCCAAAGAAACGAGTGACACAACGTCCGCCCCTTTGAATGGCTTCGTGCGTCCCCGGACCCGCAATGCTAAATTGTTGCAGACGCAGCAGGGTCACTCCAATGATCTCAGACTGAACAAAAATGCCATCAGTGCTTCTGTGGAATGTGATCAAGATGCTGATCTCAGTAATTGTAAGGCCAACAAAACCAAAGGAACTTCAGTAACTACAGTTGATATAACCAATAATAGTACAAGTACCGCAGACAAACCTAGAAATGCCCAAATGACTGATTTCTTCCCCATCAGAAGATCAGAACGCAAGCCCAAAGCAACACTTATGTATGAAAGACAAATGGATATTGAAAAGAAAGTTTTAAGTGGATCAGAAGAAGGTTTAAGGGTGAGTGTACTATTTGATTATGGATTCGTTGCAGACTTTTAAGTACTCGCGCATATCGATCCACTGCAGGAACTCCGTCGTGGACCTATGTTGAGAGCAACGTGGTACCCGCGCATGACGGAGTTATTATAGTACACTACTAACCCTTCCCACTATAATGATAACAACTCCGTGATGCGTGGGTATGGCACCATGCGTTTGGTACCTACTCTTAACGTAGGTACTATAGGTATGTTGTTTCGCCCTCTCTTTGATCGCCATTAGACTACTAAAAGGTAAAGTTGAATTCTCCAACCTAGCAAGAAGATTATGAAAATCTCTATTTCTTTTGCATGATCTGAGCTCCGCTGCAGTGTAGCATCACCAAATGTAATCGTGCGTGAACTTACTGAAAATATAGGGCACTAGGTGCAATTGGCTCATAGTCATTACCATTGCTCCACGTATTACCACTTTGTGCTGCATTTTATTTAAATTTGATCTTGAGATTTAGTTAACTCTCCTTTGTGTTCTTGCTGGAATAATTCGGTAAACACTCGGACGCCACGGCAACCTACAACTTCTTGGCTGAGCTATTGTAAGTTGATTATCCAAATTGCACTTCCCTGTCCAGATGTATCTACTTACCTACTCTTTTGGGCCAAGGTAGAGGTGGACATGGGTACATTGTTGATCACCCTGAATGCTTGATTTGAATAGAACCGTTCTGAAGGAGTACGTCACTTGTCTCTTGAGTGTTCGTGCATATGGAGAAAGCCAACCCTTTTGTGGAACCAATTGACGTTGAAGTATCTTCGTAACGCGGTTACAGCTCTAACAGGACCTAACAATCCATGGTTTTGGATGCACGGTCGGCAAATCATGTTTCAGTGGAAGTCCTGCATTGCCAGCGACTCTAGTCCTTCGGCCTCCGTTTATCTAATACTATTACTCATCTTTCCGTCTCTGCCAAGTGCGTCTCCACTCTATCTTCTTGTACCGAGTCTTCTTTCTCCTCAGGGAGTAGAGGATGGGCCATAGGGCTAGGTTAGTTAGGTTCTCCCATCTTGTGTACCACCACCAACTATGACACTCTCCTCCTCTTTGCGAAGTACATATACTGTATATACAGTTTACGTAATGGTAATTCACTTCTCACAATAACTCAGCAATATAAAGTGAGACATCTTCCGCGCCCTAGCCTCGCACGAGCCTGTGTTAAATCGCAGGAATAGTTCGGCGCAATAAAGGCAAAATGCCCCTGAAGTGCTAGTAAAATTTCTACTACTACATTCTATTTTACGGGTAGCTGTCGCCTACAACCCCAAGAGAATGTGGTAGGTTACCTTAGTCTTTGCTAGGCCTTCGGGATGTCTTTCTTTTGTGCCCACTTATTTTCCTTCTTGCCCGCTTCATCTCCATTGACTTTCATACTGATTATGCTTTCCTCTGTTTTTTTTTTTCACTTGTTTCCCGACTTGTTCATGTGCGTTTCTAGCAACATACTGCGTGCTCCGTAATTTCTTTTGGCATTAAATTGCATTTGTTGTGAAAACTGAGGCTTAACTATTTCACTATTATAATTCATTTCCCGACTAGCTGTTGCCTTGTACCCCGGTCCTAGTAAGCTTGCATAGTTTCGTCTTCTTGCGTTGGTGTAGGACCCTCTCACAGAGCATAGGGTCAAGTTAGTTAATTTAGCCCATCCTGTGTTCGTAGCGAGGCCTTCGAGATCACTTTCATTTGTGCCTACTTTACCTCCTTCCATGTTCATACTCTTTTGTGAAGAGTTGCTTATCCTGCGCGTCAACTCCCTAGTTTATGGGACCCACACTTCTTTCATTTCTTCTCTTAGAACAACAGCTTTGTGCTGGATTTAGGAGGCATACTCTTATGTAATAGGTAATTAAACCAATATGATGAACACCGTTGTGTAGTTATTTATACATTTGTATATTTTGTTTCACGCTCTCAATGAAATAGGCTAGGTTGCAGATTTTGTAATTATGTTGAGTTTTGATTAGATTAGATTAGATAGGCGGCAGTAGACGAACCAAAAGGCCCATTCCCAAAAAGACACCGGGACTTACACCCCGGTCCTCTATGAACTACTGCCATCATGTTAGTAATGAAGAAACGAGAAGAGAAAAAATGGAAGACGAAAGAGAAAAAAGAAATGAGAAAAAATAGAAAAAAGGGGAGAAGAGTCGACGCCAAAGCGATGGTCAACAGGAAAATCTTTTGGCTGAAAATTCGAGTGACGGATAAGAAACAGGAGGCCAATCATAGCCTCAATAAAACAAGCCTTGAGATTTGCTTGCCGGTCTTTGAAACAAAAATTTCTTGGGTATTATGTTTATACTTAATATTTTCATACACTTTTTTATAATTAGCAGACACTCTGCTCGTGAAAAGGCTCCTTTTTTGGCTCTGACACTGAAAACGCGATAGAAGACTTCTCAGAAAATTCGTAAAATTCACTTAGTTTCCAAAACTTCGCATAGGTACTTATATAATTGATGCACAGCACAGGGCACTAGAGGGTTACCAGAACTCTAAACTTACGATCACAAAAATGGTGCTAGACGTACAAAAATGCCTTTGCAACGGCGACATAAACCGATCACCGACGTAAATCCGTAGTAAAATTAGTAAATTTGCGGATGATACTAAACTATGTCATCCTACAATGAAAAGAGCCGAGCTCCAACAAGACCTTGACCACCTCACTTAGACCAGGAAGATAGCCAGAGTCGGAAGGGAATCCTAATCCTTAAAACCGAATGCAGCTCTTGCTCAGCCAACGTTGAAATCCAAACGATGCAAATATTTATAACTTTTCGTAACACTGCCGTCAAATATAAGTTACATTACTTTCATCTTACATTGAAGCTATATTATTTGCTCTCTGTTCACCGCATACAAATTAAAGAAGATGCGCAAGGAATCACAGGAGAGTCGACATTTTTCGCGATGCAATAGCCACAGCATGATTCGTTTGTTTTTTCCTTTGACGGAGCAGTTTTTGCTTGGATGCAATAATTCCAGTGTTCTGAAGGTGTATCATACTGTGGACAAAATAGGTATGCATCGGGGATTTTAATTAAATTGAGTGATGCTTCACTGTTTGCTATTTTTTTTTTTTTTACTCATGTCAGGGGTAGCCTGTGTAGCACAACCTTCATATTCATTTAGTAACAAAAGTTTTATCAAGGGAGGGTCATCTCGCATTCCTCACCGTCCTTTGTGACAGCAGCATTTATGAGCTCGTTGACAGAAGGTCTCAAGTTATAGAGAGCAAAGGACGTTATTGATAATAATGAAATTTTTCCAAGAACACACAGTTTTTCATTCTCAATATAAACTTTCAATTGACACATAAAAACATTGAAATTACTGTTAATAACATTTTTTGTTTTGCGCTGATTGTGTCTTCTCAATTGCAGGTTCAGCACTTTGGAGAGAAGGGCCGCGGTGTAGTGACCACCCGACTCTTCCGTAAGGGCGAGTTTGTTGTAGAGTATGTAGGCGATCTACTCGATGTCAAAGATGCCAAAATACGAGAAGAAAAATATGCCATGGACTCTTCCAAGGGCTGCTACATGTACTACTTCGTTTATAATGATGTCCAATACTGGTAAGTAGAACTCTTGTTTTTTGCTCTCAGCTTCTCTCTCGCCTAAGATTATGTCATTTATATTCATAGATCCTGCGCTGTTGTGGATGTCATTGATGAACAGGTTATCCGACCGGAGACGAGGGCTCGCAGTGCTAGTAACTCACTCCTGCTGCCACTAGTCTTGTTGTACTACTACTACTACCACCATAATGGATTGGGTGACATGAGATCACTTTAATCAGTTTCTCTTTCCAATTTGTATAAAATGGGCAGATGCGCGAGCTTAGCATAAAAGTAGTAGGAAGCTACACTTTTTATACCCAACAATTGGTCACCAATTGATCATTTTAAGGCCCCCCCTCCGCCATGCCTTCCTCAAAAATGTACCGGGTGCGAACGTTCTACCCAACTTTTTTTTTTGTGCTCATCATAGGGAATAGGAAAATACATGGCATAGCTGTAAAAGAGAAATGTGAATTGAGTCACTGTGTCAAGGGAAGAATGTGGACGTAATATAGCTACTTTGATTTTGAGCACGTTCCATAGACGCCGGCCGAATTAAGCCTTTGAGCTCTTTTTTGAAATTTCAGATACAGTGGAAGCTTTTGCTTAGTAACTTTGAATCTGTGTTTCAAGTGTTAGAAGCAACCCGATTACGGTGCGCCGCCTGAAAATATTTTACAGAGCAAGATTAAATTTCTGGATACCTTGAAGGTAGCCGATATAGGGTCAGTGCCTGAAACTTAATTCATTGAGTCGAGCCCAGCGCACTTGCGTGAAGCTTCGAGCAAGTCAAGCTTCGGAAGCTTAATTTTAGTGCCTAGTTGAACATGCCCTTTGCCAAGGCTTTTGATAAAGTTAACCACGAAATCCTAATGTTGAAACTATCCCGTATGCATCCTATGCTAAGGGGATAGGCAACCCCAGGGGGCTCGTGTAGGTTACCTCAGCCATTAGCTAAGCCTTCGGGACGTCTCTCTTTCGTACCCACTTTGCTTCCTTCCCGATTTCATACTCCTACTTGCTGATGCTTTATCTGTTCTTCTTCTTCTTTCCCGACTTGCTGTTCCCATGCGCGTTGATCCTGTGTGGTGGGAACACCTTCGTGCATGGGTTCCCCGTTTCTCTTGACATACTATATATCTCTTGCTCTTTCCTCTGTGATATCGTTCTGCTCGGAAACATAGGCTAAAACTTCCTAACTATAACTAACTATCCCGTATGGGTATCCTTAGAAAATGTCTTTGCGGCTTGAAGCATTTCTATCTCAGAGCACTCAACGTCAACAGTATTTTTAAAACAGCCGGTATTCAGTAGAGTGCCACAGGGTACCGTGCTTGGGCCTGTACTTCTTATCGTGATCAATGACATGGAGTAAGGATACAACTCGGCAGTCCTGTGGTCATTTACTGATGACACACGAATATTAGCGGTTGTGTTGTTGGGAAGGACTGTGAGAAGTGACCCAGTAAGGCTCATTTAATGTGAGATAGAGGAAAAAGAACTGAGAAAACTGAGGAGGAACCAATTAAACAAAAGGTATAAACTAAAACTATGATGGTTGAAAATAGGTACAAACAAATTAAATCCAATGGCTTTACAATTGAACTGGTAAAACTTTAAAATGTGTGATGAAAAATGGAACTAAAAACGTAATTAGTATAAATGAACCATAAAAGTGATGTAACCAACAGTAAATTTAAATAATCGTGATACAATTTGTAGAAATTAATATAACCGAGGGTACAAATGAAAATTCAAATAAAAGAGAGTTTGAGCCAAAATAAGTTCAGTGAATATATGGTTGAATGATAACTGATGCCACAGCAGAAAACTAAATGAACTCAGGTGGAACTGGGAGTCCAGCGGTTCAACAAAGATGGAGCCTAAAGAAGAGCGGCTGTCTCTGCCGGCGAAGCAAAAGAACAGAAGCAACTGGAGTAAGGGTCCATTACCAAAGTGGTGATGTTCTGAGTGTCTGGCTCAGTGTTGGCTCTCGCTCAGTCAGCGCCCTGGACTCGCCGCTCTACACATGTATGAAAAAATGCATGATAAGAACCCAGATACGGAAACTTAGCCAAGAATAGGAACAGTCAAGACAGACGAAGAACCAAGCAGACAGACTAACAAATAGTAAGAGAAGAAACAGATTAGGACCAAGCAGGTTTATAACCCCAGGGTTCACTCATGTAAAAGCAAAATTCATAAACGCAGTTAGCAAAAACAAAAATCACAACATCAAGCACTTCTAATAACGTATTTCAAGTAATTCCAAACAGTAGCTATATAAAGAAATAACTTCAAATAAAAAAAGCAGGGGCAAATGGATAAGTGACTAAGCAGGAACTCACCCTCTTAAAGAGCATTAGGTGGACTTGTGACAGCTCAGAAGGTATGGTATGCATGAAGGCAAAGAAGAGCAAATGCATGCACATCTAAGCAGGAAGTATTGTGCAATAAATCACATGCATTGATTGCCAAAAACACACATACTAATGAACTGATATAATTTTACCTGTCAAGAACCGGAAGCAAGAAAAACAGGGTTTGAGGAAAAAGTAGAGCAGCCACTAGCTTACTCCACCACTGTGTAATCAATCGAAGACTGTGCTCTCTGTCCAACGGGATTAGGGAAGTTTCTACCAAAGGTCGGTAAAGAAAAGCGTGACTTTCAATAAAACAAAATTTGAACTGCTAAGATGTTGAAAAAATTCACTTGTTCACAATATCTACTACTAGTGAAGGGCTTGAGATTGGAAGAAAGACCATTGTTAGAGACCTTGGGGCGTGAGAATGTAAGATGATGCTACCTTTGAAGAATATATTGCTAGACTTATTGCTGTGGGAAAGTACTATAATGGGTGGGTTTAACAAAGTTTTTCGTCACACGAAGTAGAGGTAATGCTCACTCTATGGAAGCAATCAATTCTCTCGAGAATAGGGTACTATTCTCCACTTTGCATACCAAGTATGGGAAAATAGCTCGAACAATTTGAAGCCATTCAAAGATTGTTCACTGCCAAAATGCGAGGCATGCAAGAGTACGACTACCACAAACGGCTTGATTATCTTCAGTTGTATTGAATACAACGAAGATTCGCCCGCTTCACACCCATAATTATTAAAAGAAAACTTCTTGAATATATCACTGGGAATGCGAATGAACGGACTGTCGCCCGGCACTCAGAAAGGTTCATGTGATGTACAGTACATATTCCAAGCTGACTGTTGTAAAGCTGTGGCGATAAAATATTCCCATAGTGTAACTGGAGCAAAACCTTAACAGAATACCGCGGGATATTCAAGATACCACTGATATGAAAATTATAGAATTAGAAAATTTACTGGTTGCCCATTTCAAAAGAATGTCAGATGGACCTGTGGTCAGTTGTTACGTGCACTGTGGAGATATTCGTTGCTGACGCTCCCGTCAAAGAAACAGCATTGTGAAGCCACACACGTGAGGTGATACGAGGAACGTCACCTGAACTTCGTCTAAAGACGCGCAAGGTACATATCGGCAATAACGCATTGAGGGCCAGGCGGGGCTCCCAGCTGCTTTCTGGAAATGGTCCTGTTGGTCCATCTACTGCCAGCTATCTACTCTAACCCTGCCTTAAATGGTCAAGTTAGGTCAGTGTCTCCATGATTGCTCACATTACACTACTCGAACTGTTGACGAACGCACACAGGCGAGCCCAGTGCAATATTACGCACCATTCCTGCTGGAAAACGAGAACTTATAGAAGCCCTCTACTCTGCTTGATTACCATCTTAAATTTGATACATGATGCATATACACGGGCGCAAGATAAAAGTCAAAACTAATTTTCTCATTTTTTTATAGATTGAGGTTTTCATAGTTTGAAGCTACAATTTCTGTTTGTGGTCTTTTAT
This sequence comes from Parhyale hawaiensis, assembly GCA_001587735.2. Taxonomy (NCBI): domain Eukaryota; kingdom Metazoa; phylum Arthropoda; class Malacostraca; order Amphipoda; family Hyalidae; genus Parhyale; species Parhyale hawaiensis. The sequence continues at coordinate 6,344,056 of LQNS02000211.1, read as the reverse complement.
TTTTGATCAACTGAAAAGCTCATTATTTGAGAAAAAATATACTTTTCTTAATGAATTGTTACAGCAGGTATTTTTCGTTTTTCTCACCTTTAAGCCTTAGGATTTACTGATCCTTAGTCGAAGGAGTTTACTTATCATTAAAACATTATTTTTTACAGTTTCAAGTAGTCTTAAACTTTTGATCAGAAGTGTATTTGTCAATATAAGAAAATATGAAGACTGCGATATGCTCTGTAGAATTTCTCATTTGAATCCCCATGTCGTGGTTAGGAATGCCTGCGCTTTGAACACGGCTGTCTCACTTTATGTAGCTATTATGATTCGGAAACGAATTTGCTGCTTTTACTTCATTTAATGCTTGTGCAGTTGTTTTATTGCTTGTACAGCGGAACTCCTATGACGTTGACAGGCATATCACACCCCTTCGGGATCGTAGGATGGGCGATAGGGTGAGATTTGTCCGTCTTATGGTTTGACAGTCGCGACCGCAAGGAAATGCTGTGGGTTACATGAGCATTAGCGAGGCCTTCGGAATGTCATTTCTCCATGTCCACTTTGCCTCCTTCCAGTTTTGTTCTCATACTAATGATGCTTTCCTCTTTTTTGCTGACTTACTGATTCTGTTTGCGTTGATCTTATGTGGGAACACCCTCCTGCATCGGTTTCTCATTTATCTCGTCATGCTAGATGTCTCTTCTCTTTTCTCTCTTAAAACATCAAATTTGTCATTGATTAGGGAGGCTTAGACTAACCTATATAATAATAACTGGCATATTGTCGTAGATTCGGAAGGAGTATCAGTTTTTGAGGTAACAAGTTCTATAGCTTTTTTGTTTCCCTTACATTCGTAAAATATTTCCTTTATCAGGCACCACAGGAAACCGTGAAGTTGTACTCTTGAATACCACTCAAGGGGCGTAGGATGAGCCATAGGGTTAGGTTAGTTAGGTTCGCCCTCCCTTTGTTATGGGGCCCGGCAACCCCAGGGCGCTTGTGTAGGTTACCCCAGCCATTAGCTAGGCCTTTGGGAATCCTGTATTTCGTGCCCACTTTACTTCCTTCGATTTCATACTACTACTACTTGCTCATGCTTTATTCTGTTCTTCCTCTTCTTTCCCGACTTGCTGTTCCAAAGCACGTTGATCCTGTGTGGGAACAGCTTTGTGCATGGATTTCGAGTTTCTATCGACATACTATATGTCCCTTGCTCTTTCCTCTGTGATATCGTTCCGCTCAGAAACGGAGGCTCAAACTTTCTTACTAATACTATTTATGAATACCAGGGTGTCTACTAGGTCATAAAAGTCATAAAAGTAATAAAAACTGGTTGGTCATAAAAAAGTCATAAAAAGTAATAAAATTCACTCACAGGTCATAATTATTTTTTTTTTGTCAATCATCTGACGATTGGAATTGATGGATATTTTATCATCGTAACCTACCGCATGCAGTAGAAGAAATGATCCTACTTGATACTTCAATGTGTGCTGTAATTGCTACCTTTCTGAAATCACTAAACATATTACTAAATGTTATTAATTCCATTCATTGTTTGATTATAAGTAGCTAGTTGTAGCTAAAAACAATTGAAGCATGAAGTATGAGGGACCCTATGAAATATAAAAACAATATATATTGAGTTTTACATTAATAACAGTTAGCTATAAGAGAGATTACTTTCACCTAAGAATATGAAATCGTATTTTTGGATATATAATATAAGGTCATAAAAAAGTCATAAATATTTATCCTGAAGAGTTATAAAAAAAAGTCATAAAATTTTCCTAACTATCTTCAGTAGACACCATGAATGCACTTCTAATTAAAAGTAACTGCAGTTTTTCCCTGCTAGCTCCGCACGGTGTCAGGTATTGCCGCAGTTAACGACAGATGGCGCTGTATGCAGGCTACATATCTGTATTTTCCCCGTTGCGGGGGTTTCTCTTTCAGCTGTTCTCTTTGTTTGAGTAGTTCAACAATTTCTACTGTATACCAGGTAGCTACGTGCTATTGCCCATAACTTTTTAGCGTTTTTCTTACGCTTGACTCAAATATGCCTCTTTTCTTTGCAGTGTGGACGGCACTGAGGAGTCGGGCTACCTAGGCCGGCTCGTGAATCACAGCCGCACCAACAATAACCTCGTGACCAAATCTGTGTATGTTGACGGTAGGCCTCGACTCATCCTCCTCGCCAAGAAAGACATTCCTGCCGGTACGGAATTGCTCTATGATTATGGCGACCGTTCCAAGGAAGCGTTGGCCAACCATCCATGGCTTGCTTTCTGATTGGTGGAACTGTCTAGTGTGTTGATCGTCATTTTCTGTGGGTGAGGGATCTTTCTGAGCTTGCCTTCTGATTGGAGAATCCATTGTCTGCATCATTCACAACGGTCCTCTCTACGCAAATGAGTACTAAGGCAGATTCAGTAAATATAAAAAATGTTTTCTAATTGATATGAACTTCCCCTTGGCCCAATGAATGCATTTAGCCGCGAGAAGCACAAATTCATCAGCGTAGACCAACGGTGGGAGACACAAGTCTGACCGTTTTTTCGGTCGCTTTTATGCCTTAATGGTCTATAACTGTCACTCACCAATAACCTATGTTGAGAAATTAATGCATCTTGCTAATATATTTCTTACACCATTATGAACAGTTTGATTCTTCTTCACAGTTCCTATATTAATACTCGTAATTAGAAAACAATTTTTTATATTCATTAATGAGCCCTGGAACCGAGCCGTTTGTCACTTCGAGTGTGACGGCAAGTATTGCAAAGGCTGTGGTGGACCAGTCCATGGTGTGACGCCTTCTCATTTCTAGCTACTGACCATCTCTTGTTTTCCTCGCGATTAATTATTTTGTTATTATACCACACCCTATTTCCTAATGGTAGGTGAACGGGCTGTTTGGTGAGAGCACTTTCGTGTATGAGGCCATGACCTTTCACCATGATTACTAACTGTGCTTTTATTCTTATTACTGGCAAGGTGATACAAATATTAGCTATGTATCGTCCCGGTTGCACTAGTCTGAACCCTGGACATTCTCGGTGATGGTAAGTGATGGTGACGTGTACGCGCGGTGAGCGTGTGCGTGTCTGCAGTGCAGTGACAATTTTGACAGTTCACATTATGCAAGCTTGGTGTGAGGTTAGCGCCGCTCTCTAAGCAAGCAATATGGCTGCAGACTATGAATGGGACTTTCATATGGCTGCAGACTATGAATGGGACTTTCATATGGCTGCAGACTATGAATGGGACTTTCAGTGGCCAGATNTTCAGTAAATATAAAAAATGTTTTCTAATTGATATGAACTTCCCCTTGGCCCAATGAATGCATTTAGCCGCGAGAAGCACAAATTCATCTGCGTAGACCAACGCTGGGAGACACAAGTCTGACCGTTTTTTCGGTCACTTTTATGCCTTACGGGTCTATAACTGTCACTCACCAATAACCCATGTTGAGAAATTAATGCATCTTGCTAATATATTTCTTACACCATTATGAACCGTTTGATTCTTCTTCTTCACAGTTCCTATATTAATACTCATAATTAGAAAACAATTTTTTATATTCATTAATGAGCCCTGGAACCGAGCCGTTTGTCACTTCGAGTGTGACGGCAAGTATTGCAAAGGCTGTGGTGGACCAATGCATGGTGTGACGCCTTCTCATTTCTAGCTAGTGACCATCTCTTGTTTTCCTCGCGATTAATTATTTTGTTATTATACCACACCCTATTTCCTATTGGTAGGTGAACGGGCTGTTTGGTGAGAGCACTTTCGTGTATGAGGCCATGTCCTTTCACCATGATTACTAACTGTGCTTTTATTCTTATTACTGGCTAGGTGATACAAATATTAGCTATGTATCGCCCCGGTTTAGCGCGAAATTTTGTTTGAATTGGATAAAGACAATTTTCAAAACATTTGCTTTGAAGCGCTTGTTATTTTTGTATTTATTTTTTTAGTGTTGTATTATAATTTACTGGAGAGGCAATAGAACAATTTACCAAGAGTTCTTTCTCTGGTCCGACGCGAGGCAGAGGCAGCTGACCGGCTGTTGGACTTATTTTGTTCGCAATATTTTAACATGTTGAATCAGTATACTGGTTTTACTTGCTATTCATCGATTACATTGCTGGATGGCGCACTTTCTTACTCATGTTTTTAAATTGTGAAATAGGGTTGACGCAGGTCATTGAAGATTCGTGAAAATGCCATATTCTTCATAGCCAGTATACTGATTTCTCTCTCTCTCTCTCTCAGACTGCGTGATCTTGGGAAAAGGGTGCTCGTTGTTAAACCTACTGTCTCCATCTTATCTGCTGATTGCTGAATAACTTCATACATGCGAATACCCCACGATGCAAGAATAAATTGTGTTATAACGTTCATAAGCTAAATTGTTGGAATGATCAATAATCTTGATATAGTCATATGCTTCCCCTGCGGGTGCATACCAGCAAAATAGAGAATTAGCAATTTCTTTCCCCTTGAACCTTGCAATTTTTTCTTTTTTTGCCCATCAAACTGAATTGCTCTTGTGTGGTGCTTCTTCTGCGATAGGTAATATTGTAACTTGATACATACCGTATACTTCCGCCAAATATATTCATACTTATGTATGTAATTTTGATCCAGCTATGACTCGTGTGTGACATTTACTTACATGCAGAAAGCCTTTATTCAGAAAATGTTCGCGAGTTCTTCAAGTCTTCAACATTACGTAGTGTCTACTAAAATGATATAGATTGCTTACATCCACACTGGGTGTAAGAAGTAAGGTGAGAATATTTTACATGATCATAAAATGACTGGTATAACTCAGAAGTATCGTACCTGTGTTTGTTTCTTGTGTGGTCCTTTTTTATCAGGAAATATTGACGTGCTATTTCCATTGAGTTTTGACGGTCTTTAAATAGGTCAAGCACTACTTCTTTTCGTCACTTGTCATTAGATTTCAGATGCTTCTTTCACTATATGCTGCAGCTACTTGCGACTCGATGGTCTCTCACGAAACTCTCATTGGGACCTATTGTGGCATAGTCCTAAAAGTTATCCTATGCCGAGTCTGCTTTACCGTAAATTTTTGGTTAGCCACACTCAATTGGTCATGTGATCTCCGCTGAGATTGGAGATATATCTCTAGCTGTTTTCCATTTCTTGAGGCTTGCTTCAAACACCATCACCTATTTTAGCAGCATTGGTGACAGCTTTGAAAACTGTGAAATTGCTACACTTCGTTGCTCTAGCAGTATTGCAGGCCATATAAATTCGTTGAGTCTGCCCCTAATAACTCCCGTTGATTTTTGAATCAACTCACAGGAAATCGGATCTCATCTTCTGCCGGTAGACTTTTTTTTTTTTTACTGTGTAACCCTCCCCCCCCTCCCTGTTCCTCCGCTGGGACCAACACCAACATTGACGGCAATTCATTTATTTCACACCTCCACTTTCATCATTCAATTCTCTCTTCACCTGTTCCCGTCTTAAAAGGTCATCCTGTCGCATTTCAGACGAAATTATTCCGAAGCAAGTGAAAGGTTAAGTTAACTTCGGCTTGTATTGGATGCACGTTTCTTGTTTGAGGAATAGGTTATTAATAGAGAGGCAGTGATTAGCCTCTCCAAACTGAAAAGATACAAAGTTTCAACTCCCGTGAATGTTTGAAACCTTTCCCAGTCTGGCCATGTGTTACATCCTGTTTCATTGTTTAGTATATTTGGTTCGATGATAAGCTGATGACAATTAGGCCCTATATATTTTTAACCCTTTCGTGGTTACTGTACACATATGTTGACATTAAATATAGTTTTATTCCTGCCAAAAATGATGTTGAATTGAAGCAGTAAAGGGTTAAAAAGACATACGAGAGAACTTTCAGTAACAATATTGCAGTGGTGCACTGGACGTCGTGTTGTTAGCTGAGCTCTTGCGCTGCTTATAAAATGGCGAAATTTCAGCTACTGCCGTTTGATACACTGTGTAAGAAGAACAATGCATTAAAGTTTTATGTATATATATTTTTTGCTGTCTTCATTTGGTTCTTGTACAGGGCAAGATAGATGAATACGATTGAAATTGGAAACTAACCCTCACTTGCTCAAACTAAAGTCACATTTTATATCAATACGTACCGCGATTTATACGGTCGTGTACGTAACCGTTAGACATGAAAGCATTAAATCCTCTAAGGATATTGCCCAATAGATACATAAAGAAACTTATCACCGTAGTACTAGTTTAAAAATGTGTGGCAGATCAGCCCTAAAATAAAAAAAAAACCGAAGCGGCAGTTGGAGAGACGCTAATATCCAAGATCCATAGGCTACAGACGTCGTTCTGTTCACCACTCGGTTTTGTTACAACCCTTGTGCTGCTCACAGCCTTACCGAACACCGATTGTTTCTTGCATTCTTCTTTACTGTGAATCTTTTCATAGAATGTGGGCCACTTGTTAGTGAACTGTTAGTTGCGATTTGATTACATACCCTCTTAGCGACCGAGTCTATATATATATAGATATAGAACTTTTAACTTGATCTGTGGATTCGGCACTTCAAATCACGTTTCAGGCATTCTAAGCAGCCAAGCTCCCCTCACTGCTTATTGGTAATTGGATCACTCTCACCGTTTGCGGCCTCAGCAGTCTTTGCGTCGCTATTATTATTATTATTATAATATTATGTCTTTGCGTCGCTATTATTGAGGGTATTTCACCACCCAAATTGGATCGATTGAGCGATGTTGGGCTCTACACTCTGGCGCCGGGTCGCATCCCGCGACCTAAGGCTCAGATATTATATTAATTCTTTGCGTCGCTGAAAGAGTTAATACAGCGGAACCAAGCAAAAAAGAGTGATTCATTCTATAAAAACAATGTAATGCTCATTGCCGTGAGAAAAACTTCACACAAGTGTTTTGCATTTTATGCAAGATTCGAAAATTAATTTTGCCTACTAGGCAAGGCTTCACAGTATTTCATATTTTTCTTGTCACTGCTTGTTTTCAAAAAGAAGTGAACCTTTGTGACATTTCTACATCACTGCTAATGCTGCAAGTATGCCGTTACTACACTATGTAGCTACTATAATTTGTCCATTTTATCAAGGCAGTTTGCTCGTGGTCAGATTTCTCTATAGCGTTGCCAATTCTATGGGTTTTTTCTGAGATTTTGTTCGGCTCATATCTTAGCCCCGCCTACTACTACTACCACTACTACTACTACTAGAAATCTCAGAAATGCAAATAGAATTAGCACCGCTGTAGAGGAATTTGACTACGACCGAACTGCTTTCTAAAATGGACAGTATAATCATTTGCAGCACAAGTCCCTGTGTTGTGAGCTACAATAGTGGTAGTTGATGGATACCGAAGTGTAGGTGGTGTGTATTGTTCCACATGCCAGGACATTTACAATAGTTTCTTGAACTAAAGGTCGGCTTTTCCCATTATAGGTTAGAAATGTCTATAGCCGGCCTAAAATTCACGAATAAATCGCACTTATATCCTAGTATAGAACTGTGCCACACTCCCTCTACTGACCACGAACTTTAACTGGCCTCAAGCGTGTGCACTGACAGGAGTTGTGTGTGTTTAAGAGGGACTTACGTGCAGCTCAGGTTTCTTTTCATTCCATTGATAAAGTGTCGTTCAGTTACGTAGGTGCTGTGTAACAACAATTTTAAACTAATTCTATTTTACTGCATGTTTAGACCTTAAGGATAACCCGTGCATGTTACTGTCGCTGCCTTGTATTTATTTGTCTTGTCCCTCGCTCATGTATCTGTAATGGCCTGCAAATGTCGGTTGTTTTGCGAGAGGCTCATTGACATGTAGCTATCTCCCCTGACCTTGATGTTTTTATGTCAGCGGCCTTAAATAGCTACGTCCTGAATAATCAAACCTTCCTGTTACATATGTCTATGAAAATGTTGTGCTCTCATTCTTGTTCAGTCATCCTAGGTTATAGTAGCATTTGACCCCACGGAAAGCTTTAGGTACACACTGATCTTCGCCCTCTTTCTTCCTACTCCCACTGATCTTTCTGTTTTTTAATTCAATTCTCTCCCTATTCACTGATATCCTAACAGAATTCTCGGCGGCCGCAGAAGCTAATAACACAAAACAGCTTCAGGGGCGGCTGGAAGCTTTGTTGGGGCATAGGTTGCGGATTTCGGTCGGCATTTTACATACTGTGCCTATCCCTCGTTTCTTCCTCTCTCTGTGGTGGGTAAGGATGCTCACACTAACGATAACCTCATGGCCGCCAGAACTAATACACTACACTCCTTAGATAATCGATTACTCCACCGTTTGACCAGCTGGCTTAATGAGTCTTGTGTCTCATTTGTGTCTTGTGTCTCCTGCATTTCGTCTTGCTGTTGGTGGGTTTCTGACCCGTAAATTCACAGTGATATTGTGAGAGAGAAAGAGACGGTATTTTGAAGACATGCAACGAGGACAACGTTGTTGTTATGTATTCCACATTCTGTGTTATGGAGTGAATAACGCTCTTTAGAGTTATGTTGTTTCAGTGAATGTGCACCCCCATTAAAATATATTTGTTGTGGAGCAGAGCCTTGACGAAAGTTGCGGGACAATTTAGTGTGTCTCCGCACTTATCCAGTCCATTTGAAATTTACGGCTTAAAGGTGACGCCAACTTGACTTCACCCCCAACCAGGAAACGAAAACGCACTGGTTTGTACTGCAGCTATAGGCCTAGAGGACTATACGGCTGCAGTCGGCCACATGTCGTTTTGAGCTATGGCGCTGGCGGCGCGGCAGAAGGCTCCATGCGACAGATCAGCGCCCCCCCCCCACTCCCGACCCTCCCCATTTCTGACAAATGTCAGTAACCCACAGCAGTACGCAGACCGGATACTCACGTCAATCGCCGAGAAGAACTTGGCTAAGAAGTCTGAACTTGCGGCCTTGGGAGTTACCGTAGAACCTTTAATTTGCTGCTACTGCAAGTCTATGAGTCAGCTATATCCTGAGCAGACAACCAAATTGCAATGTCATATATTGACGTTGTGAGATATAGTTAATAGCTGCTTCGTCCGTCTGCAATCCATTTTCGGCATTTTTTCTTCACTGTTAATGTCGTCTGTCAAAATTTTCCTTAATGCCGTAAATCGCGTGTGGCACCGCCTCTCACAATTGGGTGCCTCTCTGTACTACAGCTAGCGCCTCTCTGTCGATTGACAACTTCAGTATTCAGTTCTCCCTCTGTTCCGATATAGTTGTTCCACAGGCAAAAATTTCATTCTGCGGTAGCAGCTCGATCTCAGCCAAATTATTTGCTGCTTACATTAACCGGTTAGTATGTATCGTTAGGTAGTTCAGCCGTGCAAGTAATTTGGCTGAGAGAATCAATCGAACTGCTAATGCAGAATTGAATTTTTGGCTGCAGAACAACTATGTATTTCGGAACGGAGAGGGTAATATTTTGTGCTAATTGAAGTAATGCAGTAGGCTATACCTTCTTCAAGCATGCCGCATTGTTATCGATATGGTTGTACTGTAGAACAGTGCTGCCCCTTTCCTGTTGGTGTGGTTGCTGGTGCGAAGCTATGTTGTTATAGATATGTTGCGGTTTGGGCATTATGTACGTGCAACTGCAGTGACTTGGTTGTTGGTAAGGTGTGCTAGCCCTATTATCTGGCTTGATACTGCTGAAGTTCGTGTATATTTTTATGGTCAAGTCTACTCGTGCACAGTGTCATGGGAGTTGTGATATGGATATGAGGCTGGCGAAAGTCATACGTATGCTTCCACACACACGAACTTGTTGAACTGAGTTCTGCTATATACGGGGCAAGTTCCTCGTTATAGAGGTAACTGCCTCGTCATGTTTGGAGAAACCGTCGTCGATAGAAGTGAATTGTGCAAGTGCTCGTTTTTCATAGGCCAGCACTTCACTTAGAAATAATAGTATTAATTGTTCTAGTTTTGAGTAGGTACCGATCGTTGAAAAGGAGCGTCTCTTTGCTGTACATACATTCGTGGGCCTGCCGTGTGTGTGTGTGACTGACCGGTTGTATTAAAATATTCTGACTTGCAAGTCGTAGTTTTCTATAGTCGCCAAAGATGGAAAATGTTTTCGTTTAATTTCTGCCCTTGAAGCCCACCTTTTCACTGTCAGATAACTGGCGGTTGTGTACAGGCAGCCATCCTGGTATCCAGGAAATACAAAAAGCCAGCTATACATTTTGCTCTCGAATTTTGAGTCTCATGCGCGCTTGATTATTTCCTTAGAAATATGCGGTATCTTATAGTCGCTTTGCTCTCGGAATTCGATGTATTCTTCATGTCGTTTTCCATTACTTGAGATACTTCCGAATTTTTGTCTCGGGTGCTGTTTGTGTAGCATATTATTTCTGTATTAACGTTATACTGTTTTAACTTCAGAAACGATGGTTAATGCGGCTTCCGTGTATGTTTTACTCCAATCTTGTGTCTTGGGTGTTTATTATATTTCCGTGGATTGGTTCTGCTCTCAAGCTGTGGTCTGGGATGCTTTGTACCTTTCTGCGATACATTTGTGTTTATTATCTAGCCCGTTCGTAGCGCCTTGTGCTCTGGTTCTTGTAGTATTGTGTATTTATACATGTTATTCTAAGTGGTAATTCTGCAAACAAATGAATATTCCAAGCAGGGTAGAAACACAGGAACGGATAAGACGGCCAAAAGTAGGTATTCGGGGTCTGCCAAACCTACACAAAAGTTGCCAATTGGCATTTTACTTTACCAGATTGGGTCAAATCTGGGAATGAGAAGTAATTTGGCAGTCAGGTAAGGAACAAGCTCGCACCTGGTTATAGAGCTCGGAGAGAAGCAGTTTTAAAAATAAAACTCTCACATTTACCATCAGTACGAATAAAAACACTAAGGTAACAATAAAAATCATCTATTTGGCATTCACACCAGCTGGCTTCGACACTTCGTCATTATCAATGAATTCATCTGTGAAATAAAAAAGCAAAATTCATATCGTGAATTGTTTTGACTACAGAAAAATTAAAAGTAAAATTGAAAAAAAAAAAATTATAGATTCACATAGTATAAAGAGGTGCAGCAGATTGATCTATGTTTGATGCTGTGTCGGAACACCCTCGTTCATGGGTGCCACGTATCTATCGTCACACTATGTGTCCCTTGCTTCTTCCTCTGTTAGATCGCCGTTGCTGTGGAGACGGAGACTTAAACTACTCAATATAATAATAGTAGTGTTTAGCAACGTAAAGGAATTCTAGAACCTTAACATTCGCATCTAGAGCAGCAGTTAAAATAGAAAATTGATCAGTATAGAGAGGGTTTCCTATGCTGTCTAGGGGAAGAATTAGGTAGGGCGGTCAGGGGCAGGTTAGTCCTAAAAAACCGCCCCAAGTGCTGGTAAAATCTGATTTTTGGCTGTTTCTGAGTGCTGCCAATGTAGAAACTATGGCAAGTTCCAGAACTTGGTCCTAAACATTGTTTTTAGGAACGACTATCAAATCTGATCCTTTTTTAATCACAAAGACCACTGCCTGCTGAGTTGCTGTCGAATGTTGTTTATAAATATAGTTGTGGAACTTGCCATAGTTCCTACATGCCAATCAGATGATTTTTATTGTTGCCTTAGTGTTTTATTCCTATTGAAACTTCGGTTACCATCATTGAACTGCATATTATTTTCTTCAGCCCACAAGTATGCAGTCGTTATTTGTTATAAAGTTATCGCTTGGCTTTCAAAAGAACTTCTTCTTTCACTTCAGTGTAATTCGTTCGCTATAGCTTATGTAGAGAGCTGAGACTTACGGAAATGCTGTGCATGAATAAACTGTGGCGCAGCATGATGCCGGATGCTAGTTTTTGCCAAAATGACTAATGAATTTTTGTCTGTCAGTGTTACCCGTTACTGTATTCTACCCTGTTTAAATGCCTGGAAGAAGTTCAGTACCCATTTGTTTTCTTTGAAGTAGATATTTACATATATATATATATATATATGTATACAGTACTTCTTTACCGGGCTTGTTATTCAGTCGACCAGGTCATATGGTTTACATTGTAGTAATGTTTTTCTTTTGAAAATTTCAGAATATATACTTGACAAAATCTGTTGCTAGTCCCGCGATAGTGTAGGTAAAAAAAAAAAACGAGCACTGGGTTGAAAATTGAGAGATCTTTAATCGCTCAATTGCAGCTTGAGCCAAAATTTCGCTTGTATGGCAGCTGAATCGCTTGCTATTATATAGTTTCGAAAGCTGTATCGTTGACAAGAAAAAGCAATCTGTACAGACGGCTGCCGCAGAGTCAGCAGTGATGTATCTATACTGCGTATAGTTTCTATTTGTTCCATGAGCAATATAGCATGAATTTTTTATATTATTATTCTGAGCTTACACTAGTAATGTGCGAATGAATGTAAATTGGTGACATTTGTAGTCCATAAATTATAATTGCGATCTTGGTGGCAATTGTGAGTAGCAAGGTAAGAGCGATCACTGGCTTGTTCGTAGTTGCGCGCGTATTGTCTTGATTTAGCCGTGCAGCTCCTGCTTCTGGTATTTTTACGACTCCATGGAAGGGGGTTTAGGTTGATTAGCTGTGTCCTTCCTATGTTATTTGAAGCAGCGCCCAGAGCAGGTCCTCTTTGGGGTAACCTTACTATAGCCAGGTCTTCGAGACATCTTTGTTTCCTTAGAATTTCATACTCCTACTGATTTTTTCCTTTTCTTACATGACGTGCTGTTCCCATGCGTGTTGTTGCTCCTGTGCAGAAACACCCTCATGCATTGGTTCCACGTTCCTCTTGGCATCCTTTGGCCCTCAGGGGCATATTGTGGCGGGTCCTTTCCCTGCCACAATATGTTTGGGCATCACGCACCCAAGGGTCCCGAGTGCCTTCTCCGCAGGGGATGTAGCATCTGGCCGCAGTTCCTGCTGGGAAGGTNCTCCATAGAAGGGGGTTTAGGTTGATTAGCTGTGTCCTTCCTATGTTATTTGAAGCAGCGCCCAGAGCAGGTCCTCTTTGGGGTAACCTTACTATAGCCAGGTCTTCGAGACATCTTTGTTTCCTTAGAATTTCATACTCCTACTGGTTTTTTCCTTTTCTTACATGACGTGCTGTTCCCATGCGTGTTGTTGCTCCTGTGCAGAAACACCCTCATGCATTGGTTCCACGTTCCTCTTGGCATCCTTTGTCTCTTCCTCTCTTTGAACAGCTAATTTATACTGGATTCGAGAGGCTCAACCTAAATTATACAATAATACTATTTTTGTGACTTAGTTCTCTCTTTTCACAGTTGATCTAATTACAGCACAGCAATTATTAGTGCGTGTGGCAAGTGGTAAATGCTAGAAGTTTATCGATACTTTCACATTGTGGGTAAGTGGCTACTTTATTAGTCGTTACTTTCATGTCGAGCGCCAATGCTATCACACTGCCTTCTCATGGCGTGCTTAATCTGCGAAGGGCCTACTATTTGAGCTGAATATAAGGTTTCGGTACCTAGTACCGCCTTTTTAAGGGAAGAGCTTGCTAATTACCAGAGTAGAAACTATCGCAACGTAACGTGGAAACTTACGCGTGTGTTTATCGTAGGGAGACCTAACCTTGTAAATTAGGAGGCAAGGTTGGTTTGTCTAGTGTACTGTATTTTAAGTGTTTTTAAACATATTTTAGGCTATTAGAAGAACCAGTCCTTGCCTCCTAACCTACAAGGTTCTCGCCGTAAGAGCTCATTGTTGGCTAGCTGTTCGTTACTTCGCGTCAATTTTTTGAGAAGCATTACTTAGCGTCAATTTTTGATTGGCCTTACTTAGCGTCAATATTTGATTGGCCTTACTTAGCGTTGTCATTAAGGATTGACGTTAAATAAAACCAATCAAAAATTGACGCTAAGTAAACCCAATCAAAGATTGACGCATAGTGAGGCTAATCAAAGCCTGACGCTTAGTACGGGGAGCAGTTCAATAACCTACCCAAAATTTTGTCAGCCAAACTGCATTTGGGTAGGCTAACGAGAAAAAAATGTCTTAAACCCCCATCCATAAATTTTTATATACAGTACATATATATAGATCGGGAAGTTGTGGTCAGCTACTATAACAAGTCACGTATTGACCTAACAGCATTCAGTAAGTGTGTCGGTAGATTAGTACCCACGCGTCGTAAAGCCTCCGACAAAGCACTGCGAGGGAAGCGATACGAAACATTGCTGCCACAGGGCAGTAAGCAGGATAATTTTATGGTTAACTAATAAGTGGAAGAATGCAGTCATCGTTACTTACTGCATTGGTTTGTCGATGAGCTTATCCAACGTGTTGGACAGTTAATGTAGGTTTTAAGGCTTCATTGCTCTTTTTAAATTTTCTTATTTTTTGTTCCCGTAGCCTTGACTACCTTGATGTTTCTTCGGACTAGGTCGAGGTGGCATTATGCACGCCACCCATCTTGTGCAGAGGTGGTGCTGTAGTCCGTGAAAAGAATATTTAGAGAAGCTGCCTTATTATTATCACATACAAGCCGGATCGCAACAAATTTTCATCCTTTTTTTTTTCTGTGAGATCGCCTTTACAGTGGAAACGGGGCCTTTAACTATTCACTCTCAATAGTATTATGTACTTGTTGGGCAACAGATATCTTAGGACATTCATCAGTATCGCATCAAGTTCATTTTCTTGTTTTCGTAAAAAATGCCACTAAAATGTTCCATCATTATCTGTGGGTTGTCCGTGCCAGACCTCCTTTGGCAGTTTAGTCCGATCTGTACCAAAATTTAATCATTTATGTCTTTTAACATTACTAACAACCCCTATAAATTTCATAAAGATCCATTCATTATTTTTTGAGTTATTGTGCGAACAAGCATAAAATTAAAAAGTGACGAACGAACAAACGGATCA
>LQNS02000211.1:6301928-6323880 GCA_001587735.2 Parhyale hawaiensis | reverse complement strand
TATTAGACTTTTGTTTACATGAGCGTGCCAAAAGAGCATTATGATTTTATGGTGTCGGCTGGTCCCATTTGACCGTGACTCGAAGCATTTCAGCTTTGTTTAGCTTAGCTTACTTTAGCGCTTACTATTTATTGCATTTAGCGAATTTAGTTCTACTCACTGATGTTTCGTTTGAAAAAGCTTGTTTCTTGCACGCTTGTATCGAGTGCATTTGCTTTGTTTTTCAAGTCTTGTGCACTTTTATAAGCCTCTAGCTTTACGATGACGATTAAGTTGATTCAGATTGTACGTTGGTTTCCTCCATATGAACTTAGACCTTCCTGCCTCTTGTTAAGATTCGCTCGAAAGTAGACTGCTCCTTTAAACAAAAATTGGTGCGTTTCATGTCGATCTAACCAATGCACTTTCGGTAAGATCTTGTAGTGTTAGCCGTATAGAGTTCTTTTAAGTATCAAAGAAAGTAGTTCCTTGTCATTATTTTAATAATACGTTAGTGCCACAGATTGTTTTTCAAGCTACGTGTTAATGTTAAGAATAATTTCTCTTTCGTCCATACTCTCATTTAACCTTGTACAAAAATATCGCTCTACCGAAGTCTCATTCGCGTCAAATGGCGTTTAGTGCTTCAACAGCAGAAGCAGTAAGAACTTTACTTGCCCGTCAGGAACACATTGTGTATGTCGCGCCGAACTATTCCTGTGGCTTAACATAGGCTTGTGCGCCACTAGGACTTGTAATGGGTATCGTTTTATGAGGGAAAGTGAAGAGACGAAGCTTCTGTTAAGCTTACGTATAGTGTATGTATCTCACAAAAAAAGGATATCGTCACAATTGGTGATAATATTCATCGTAATTTCATCAGTTTGTAAATTGTTTTATAGGTCACATTCAATGAAAAATGTCTTGACGGCATCTTTCTTAAACTGGCCCCGAAACTCTTCAGATGACATTCCCCGGAGGATGGAGTCCGCATCCAGTCCATAAAGGTTTGGGTAGCAATCCCACCGCTGTTATGATTAAATAGGCGGCAGTAGACGAACTACAAGAAACTTTACGACTATCTGCGGACAGGGCAACCGCAACCTTATTGCGACGACTGCGTCGTACCACTTACTGACTTGCCCTTGATGGCAGAGTGTCTCACCTTCACCGACGAGCGGAGAGACTACTTTCCGGACCTGCATGGTGAATGCTTTCTAAGGGACCTCGCGGCTAATTCAATAGAAATGCCCTGAAGAATTTTCTTATCAGATGTGACCTCTATCACAAGCTGTGATGAATCCATTACGATAAATGCTATCGTAAACTACGGCTCTAGTTTTCTCTCTGTGAATTACATATACTATGTGTAAAATTAAAAAATGATAATGAAGTTCTCCTTACAACTATTTTATAATACTAAATGAAACAAATGCGGCGCATGAGCCTGTGGTAAAACAGTAATAGTTCGGCGCGATATAGGCTGTTTGCCACTGAAGAACTAGTAAAATGCCTACCTACTACTAGACCTGGAACCAATTGGCCTAATCCCAAAGAGACACCGGATCTTCCGCCCCGGCAATCTATGAGCTATTGCCATTGTTAGGATATATAGGACTGGAGAAAAGAAAGGGGAAGAATCCCTGCTCAAGAGACGCTCGTGAATCCACGCAAGCACGATCAAGAGCAGTTGATGTGCGGAGCTTAGAGATATCATACTGTGTAGTTGGAGCGGAAGAGAGAGGAAAACTGATTAAGGGGCCTCGGAAACTTTGGCCGTAAAAAACTGATTCCTACTTGATGAGCTGGAAGCCAAAAATGTGGCTGGCAGCTAGTCTCTGCGCTAGTTCTTTCTTTGCTGTGGAGAATATCTCTCCTAATGCCTGTCAAGCCGATTTTTAAACGCGTTGACTGACTCTGCACTAACAACATCGGAGAGGAGTGTATTTCGAATGCTGTGAAATACGGAAAGAACTGCTGACTTAACGTCGTTCTTCGAGCTTTATGTTTGAGTTTATGACAGTTGTTTCGCAAGCAGTCATTGAGGTCTCTTTCAAAGAGTCCCGTTGTAGGTACGTCGTTGAAGCCATTCAAGTACTTTCGTGTTTCTATTAGTTGGCCCCTGAGTCGTCTTTGCTCGAAAGAGAGCAGACCCAGTTTAGGCGACATTCATACAGCTTGTTTCGCAGCTGAGGTATCAATTTCGTTGCTCTGCGTTGGACTTGAAGGTGGGGCACTCGGCCATCAGAGGCTTGATAGTGACTGATGCTGGGCAATCCTAGAGGGTTGCGGGTGCCCCGTGAGTGTAGGTCGTGTGTCTAATACGTAGGTGAAACATTAATACGTTTATTTGGCGGTCGTCGCTGTTGGAGTGCAACTGTCGGGACAGTTTTATATTTTTTAATTCATTATTTCTCTGAGCTAGCCATTGGGATTGCCTCAGCTCATGTAGGTTTCGTTGATGAGCGGATAACAAACTCAGCAAAGGACTACGCAATTCCCCGACGGGACCACTCGCCCAGATTCTTCGTCAGCATACTCACTGCCGCAACATCGACATGGCCCGAGACCCAACAGACACACACAGCCGTTCCAATCTGGTTTAGGTGTTGTAATATGGTTACTATTCGCTTGACGACGGGGTGGATGTTGTAGGCTTGGATGACTAACAGTTAACCAGTTATGATCGAGCACTACACAGGGTAGTAGTAGTAGAAATTTTTACTAGCGCTTCAGTGGCACACTGCCTATATCGCGCTGAACTATTCCTGCGTTTATTAACCAACAGGCTAAGGCGCGGAATAGGTCTAATTTTATATTTTAAAGTAGTTGCTAGGAGAACATTATTAATTTTACATATAGTATGTATAATTCACAAAGAAACGGGAAGAGCCGTAGTTGACGATAACATTTATCGTAATAGATCAATCACAGTTTGTGATGAAGGTTAAATCTGGCAAGAAAAGTCTTGACGGCATTTCTATTAAATTGGCCGCGAGGTCCCTCAGACAGCATTCCTCGGAGGATGGAGTCAGCATCTCGACCATGCAGGTTCGGAAAGCAATCCCTCCGCTCGTCGGAAAAGTTGGGACACTCTGTCATCAAATGCAAGACAGTGCGAGGTACTAACTATAGGCAGTCGTCGCAACAGGGTTACGGACGCCTCGTCTGCACATAGTCGCGAGTGAGTCTCGTGTGCCCAATTCCACGACGTCCAATCGGCGATCGTCGCTATTTGACGAGTGCCACTGTCGGACGGTTTCCTTGATTGTTCGTAGTTTATTATTTCTCTGCGCCAGCCATTGGGATTAGTAGTAGTGGCAGTAGAAATCTTACTAGCGTTTCAGTGGCACACTGCCTATATCGCGCCGAACTATTCCTGTGTTTAACTTCAGTCCCATGCGCCGCTAGGGCGCGGAATCTATCTCATTTAGTACTATAAAATAGTTGTAAGGAAAACTTTAATATTATTTTACATATAGTACATGTAATTGACAGAGAGAAAATTAGGGCCGTAGTTGACCATAGCATTTATCGTAATGGATTCATCACAGTGATAGAGGTCACATCTGATGAGAAAATTCTTCAGGGCATTATTATTATTATTATATTGGTATTGTCCCGCTATTTCAGATGCATAGACGATCAATAACGATCTAAGATAATGGATTCACTCGACTAAAAAGCCGGGACCACAAAGTTATGGGGTAGTGGGGTCTTTTTTTTGAAATAAGTATGGTGGTAGAGGTAGTTAAGACACGAGTTGTTATTTAGTGCTTTCTCAATTCAAAGGAACCGTAGGTTTATATCGTTACAGACGAGAAGTAGAATTTGAAGGGAAAGAAGAAATCGGTGTAATGGCCCATGGAATGCCACAGTAGTAGTAGTAGTAGTAGTAGTAGTAGTAGTAGTAGAAGTTTTTACTAGCGCTTCAGTGGCACACTGTCTATATCGCGCCGAACTATTCCTGTGTTTAACCACAGGCTCGTGCGCCGACTAGGGCGCGTTTTAAATTGTCAATGATTTTTGTCGGCTTTTCTGCCGGTAGGTCTCAGATTGGTCAGTGCGCTACTGACAGGAAAAAGGCGCAAGTTGAGCATCTCCAACCCCCGGGCGCGGCTGAAAGCTTTCGCTCAGCTGCGCTGCACAGGGGAAGGACACGAAAAACAAGAAGGTAGAAGTCTAGCGGGAATAGGTCAGCCATCTCGATCGGCAGCCCACCTCCCGAAACAGAAGGGGAAGTATTGAGAGCCTACCTAACTTTACAAAACTAACCTCATCAGCAGAAACTGCGGCAACTTGCAACATCCCCTGCGGAGAAGGCACTCGGGACCCTTGGGTGCGTGATGCCCAAACATATTGTGCAAGGGAAATGGAATGCCACAGCCCCTCCGATGAGAACATCCGAGTGAGAGTTTACAGGTCCGAGGTGTTGCGCTCGCTCAACCGCGAATCGTGGGCTCTCTGTAAGTATGTGACAAATGGTCAGTTCCTTGTCACAATAGAGGCACGTAGCGCGGTCTTGCCGATAGAGAATGGAGCCGTGGGTGAGGTATGTGTGTCCCACACGGAGTCTTGCCCGCACTATCTCCCACCGTCTGTTGCGACAGGGCGCGTCATGGAATGGAACGGTTGTAGGTTTGATCAGACGGAGTTTGTTGTTAGGGTTCGTCCGGGGCAAGATGTGCCACTCCTGCCTGACTGCCAGCTTGTAGTACCATTTTAAGTCGCTGGGAAGGAGGTGTATGGGGTTTATGTTCTGTGCGAGGGCATTCCTGGCGGTTGTCTGCCGATTCGTTCCCAATAACACCCACGTGACTCGAGACCCAACAAAGTTCAAAGGTTTTTCGGCTTTCACTAATTCGAAGAATGAATTAAAGAAACTAGAGGGTGCGGGGAGTTGTAGTTAGTAATTGCTTGGATGGCACTTAGTGAGTCAGTCACAAATTTCAGATTTAGAGTTAAAGTGAGTCAGTCATTAGTACGTACCAGCTCGCGGTTGGGCAATGTTGCCGCATATTTGACTGCCTCATATACTGCGTATAGCTCTGCTGTATATGAAGATGCTGCATTTTAGATTCGGCGTGATACCTGGAGAGGTCCGTGGACATAGGAAAAAGCTGTTCCTACATGTCTTAGAACCATCTGTGTAGATACACACGAGGAATTGGTGATCCAGTGCGTGATTTTAGTACACTTGTTTCAGTTGTTGGCGGGAGAAATTCAGTTTCCTTACATGTTGTAACGTCTGTCGTGGCTGTTCGCCATGGTGGGATTGCCCGGGTACTTTTTCTCAAAATGGTTATTGATGGTTAAGGGTAGTTGGCTAGATGAGTCAGAACTCTGTCTAGGAATCCCCCCGTCGGTTGGGTGTCATCATTGTTATCTTCACTGCTCTCCATCTCACCTCTTTCCTCGATTAGGATTCTTCAGGTCATTCATTTCTATTGAATTAGCCGCGAGGTCCCTCAGAAAGTATTCCTTGGATGGAGTTAGCACTCCACTCAGCCATCAAATGCTAGACAGTGAAAGGTACGATGCAGTCGTCGCACTAGGGTTGCGGACGCCTCATCCGTAGATAGTCGTAAGTCTCGTGTGCCCAATACGTAGGCGGCACAGTACAACGTCCATTCGGCGATCGTCGCTATTTGACGAGTGCCACTGTCGGACGGTTTCTTTAATTGCTCGTAATTTATTATTTCTCTGCGGCAGCCCTGGGATTGCCATAGCTCGCGCAGGTTTCGTTTAATTAGTGGGTAATAGTCTCGACACGGGACTGCACGGTTGGCCGTTTGCAGATCCGACAGGGCCACCTGCCTCAATTCCTCGTCGGCGAGCTCATAGCCCGCGACGTCAACATGGCCAGGCACCTAAAAATACACACTGACTTTCCATCCTCTTGCAATTGTTGTATCGTTTTTACCATTCAGTTGATGACGGTACATAGACGCCAAGTTTAAAAAAAAAATCAAGCGCGATACTCAGTAAGGTAAAGCAACTGCGAACAGACAAACGTTTTACTTATCAAAGAAAGAGAACCTTTACAAACAAAAGACATTACAATCGCATGACAATCAGCTCGTTTAAATCGCTAGGTTATAACACCATGTAGCAACAGAAGAAACGAAATTGATGACTAAGAAAGTCGGTCACATTGTATATTCTCATAATTTTAGGTTACTCATTATGTAAACACTATTGACTGGTCAAATGCGTGGATCAGATGCTCTCCTAAAGCCAGGGCACAGAATTTAACTTCTGCCGATACCAGCAATAAATACAAGGGGCAACACTACTCATTAGAGTTAATTGCAGTGGCATAGAGGCCTAAATGGCAAGGGAAAATGGTGCTCAACAAACACTTGGAGGTCTTCACTTTTGATTCATCAATGGGCCACTTTTGAGTCATCAACGGATATGAAAATTAATGCGCCCAGTGACAATATTTTTCAGCATTATCATTCACGCTGACATCAATAACCCACTCAAAAAATAAGTTGTTTCAGATGCTTCCTCTCTGACATATAACGGCTACAACCGAAATATAAATCAATGCATCATTAATATTATATAGAAGTATCAAAAAACATTCGTTATCTTCATCCGGTAATTAAAAATTCCTTGATACTTCAACAGCGCTGTCTAAATGAAGTGAAATCAGCAAACATTTCCCCATTTTCACAGAGTGATAGCAACTTGTAGCCTCGAAGAGCTTCAGGAGAGCATTCCACGATCTCATAAGATTACAGAACACACCTGTTCAGTTCTTATCCATTACATATACACACACTGAGCTCATCTCAGCAAATCAAATGAGGTTACTACTTACAAGCTAATTATGATACAGTACATGCTTTAGCAATTTAGCAACTGCCTCAATAATATTAAAATTTCTGAGTGATTCCATAACAATGCCTAACTGTAACTTTTGAGTATGTATATATATAATATATATATATTTTGTTAACAGAAGAGCCTTAACCACAAACCAATGTACGGAGTATGGAGAGCTATGAGGAGGAGGTTGTCTTTACAATAAAGAGTTCTAATGCCTATGTTTTCTCTCGTTACCAAAACAGCCAGCCACATTAAACCAATAAACTACCAAGAAAAGTAAAAAGTTGTCTTTAGTGTTTTGACAGAATCCAGTAGCAAATCTAAAATTAGATTTAGCACGAGTGATTGAGAATAAGAGACCCCAAATAAAAAGGTAAACACTATTGCAAGTTTCGAAGTACCTGCTACACTTGAGCAAAAGTAAGTGTAAAAATACAAGTAACTAAGAAAAAATATTAAAAAAACAATAAGGGAACAAAGACAAAGAAATCGTGACACGATGAATGAATCAGAATTTTGTTTCAACACAATTCCCGAAATGTAAAAAAAAAAACAATATATACGATACTTTTATGTACATGACAAAACCGTCGCTTGCGAGGAAGTAGGATCAGAAGGAGCAGACATCTGCCAAGAGTGCAACAATTTTGCACGTCAGAAATGTAAGCAGAGCAGCCGTCAGTTCTGCTAGGGAAGTCAACGAAGTATACCCACAAATAGGTTATAGAGTTAGAGTATTGGTATAGTTAGATGAAGTTCATGTCTGTGCAGTACAGATGCGTTACAACCCAGTTATATCAAAAACCTATACACTTACACACGTACACACTCGCACACAATATGTACATACGCACACGGGCGAGGCAAGTATATACAACGAATATAAATAGAAATATATAGCCGCATACAATCGTTCAGCTGATCAAAATGGGCCTATCCAATAGATCATCTATCGACCAAGGTCTGTTCTTGTTGGATGAGGCCTAGAGGATTTGAATTAAATGAAATAGAAAATAGTCTTCCGAAAATAGTGCAAAAGATAGAGGGCCAAGTATAAAATCCGGAAATTTGATCTAATGAATGAACAACGACGCCGTCGAAAATCCGCAAGGGTGTTGGACGGTCAACGAAACTCAAACTTCAGCAGAGAGCATTACCAAACTGACCAAAACCAAAGCAGTACCAAAGAAAAATTGGGTCCGTATGCTATAAACTTCATGAAACCATGTAAAATTTTGTTGACCATAAATGCCAAACGTGAACATTTACATTAACAGGGAGGCTCGTGACTTGATCGTAGTACTAGAGTATTTCATTCCATCCACATAACGCTACCTCTTTATGTGCTCGGTCCAGGTCTGGGACAATTGCACAACCGCGGCGATGCGCAGAGCTTTAGTTTTTTTCACAAGCATTATTTTATGTAGAAGCACTAGAGCCATGCAACACTAGAAGCATTTGGGAAAGGATTCGAGACTTCTGTCATCGACAGTAAACATTGTCTAATATTTGACTGATGTGACCATAAAAAAACGAAACGATGGTACGGAGCAAACCAAATAGATTTCGCTGTTAATACTGCAAGTACAAACAAACCACAGTTGCAACACATCGCTGGGCTTCGATACAGTATCAGTCAATCACACGACGAGACGGAAACTAAAGGAGTAATTATTGCGACGTCACAAAGAAAAACACAGAAGTAATTTTGCTGAATATAGCTTCGTTTGGGGGGGTTGCAACTTTCAAGGGGCAAGAGAGCACAGCGGATACCGGCAGAAGCATTAAATTAAATTCCCAGTGAGTCAAAGAGTGCCTGGATGGGTCACAGAATAGTCTTGACAATTCGATAGGCAAAGTGAACAGATATTATAGTGAGGATTGCAAGAAACTGCCGCCATGCACGACAGCAAAAACTGAAGAGGCGTATACAAAGCGTATCAATAATCCATTACACAAAGGAACTGTTAACGTTTTCAAGGTAAAACAAATACAGACGATCGGGATCACTCTTTTCCAACTTATGTATTGGCTAACGTAAAGCATACCAGTGTGCCACTGCCTATAAAAAACTGTTATCCTTTGGAAAACGCAAAATGTTGAATGAACATATTCGTGCAGTATCTTCAAGGGTTCAACATGTAGCTATGTGCAGAACAGCATTAACAAAACGATGCCAACAACAACCGAGAGACGAAACCCCGGAGCGGAATGGGGTAACAGGGACGGGTTTTCCAACAATACAGCGCAGCCCCACGCAACAACGAACGAAGCTCTCGAGACCACATCCCCACTACACATCGGCTGTCACCAAATTCACCAACACAAATAGTCTTCAAACTTTGTATCTGGCAGCCCGAACACTGTGTATGGACTTCAAATTCATATATTAGCAACTTCGGCCGAGCTAGTTACAGTAAATAAATTAAAGACGATGGAAACGCTGTCTGCAGGTCAGTCATGCTCAGGAATGAAATGCATGCATAGGTATATGTATGTGGCATAAAAGGTTAGCTATGGGAAGAATATGCGGCAAATAAGAAAAATAATAACGCTGCTGGAAACCAGTTGAAGCACATGCTACTGATGCTATGGAGAGTTCGTAAAAACCTATTAGGAGCTGAAGATAGATGCGGCAGGGAGAGCTTACTCACTAGCACAGCACAAATACTTACTACCTACAAGTGACAGGAGTATGGGGAGTATAAGCACAATTCTCTACACCACAATATACACAATGGTACAAACAATTTAACAATTAACAACAGTTGTATTTATGGCATAGTGCATATGTATAGATACAATAATCCCACTTTTCTAGATTCTTCTACTGATATACAAGGCGGTGCCAAAGCAAGTTCACACTTTAGTACGCACACCAATATTCACTAATCACGCAAATTTGAGCCGTTTATATAATGGATATTTTTCTGCACTCCTTAGACGAAATTCTTCTACGCGTACGTAATTGCTGTTCAAAAACTAACTGATTTCGCATGTGTATTCCTGGAGTTGAATGACAAGGGTGCAAATCTAGCACAAAAATTAAAAAATCTCATTCCTATCATAAAATAACCCGAATAACTAATCAAGACACAGATGTTATCCATTATCTACAATCAACCTCGCCTGCTTTAGATCTAATTGTGTACTTTTCATTGAATAACCAAAGTGTAAAGTTACTTTTGCGTCGCCATTTATTAGTTTCCCCAGATGGCCACGATTCGACACGTGAATGACACATTTTTGGAGTACAGCGCAGGCCTCCAAATCAGGAGCTGAATCTCTATTATTTTAGTAGCTATATTATTACACACCACAACCTGGTGTACGTTTCCTGCACTTCCGCGTTAGAGCAAAGCTAACTACATCAAAACACTTCACTACACATCATTTTTTTTTTTCGTTTTAAACAATGGTATTGAAAGTTTTAATAATGTTCTCAACAATCATTATGATTCTAAAAATATATAGACAGAATATGCATCAACATTAAGTTACTCAGCGTCACTGATGACAGAAAATGTTTGCATCGCCACTTATAATAACGCAAAGAAGGAAGTGAAAGCCTACTAATAAATGAGCAGATCGGTACATCATACAGCATTAACAAAATACTTCTTGAAATACTCCCAAAGAGAAATGGGAAGAAAAAGTTGTATCGTTCCAAGCTACGAAGGTACAGTTTCGATACTAAAAAAGAATTCTAACGAAATCGAACATCAACTACCTTTTCATTTGGTTATATTACTAAACAGAGGCAACATAAATTGTCAGAAAAACAATCTGGTAATAATAATGTCTTTTTTCCAGTACAAAAGTAATACATGAAGTGTACAGGAAACTGTTAACGCTTCTTAAACGGCTTTAAACAATTAGAGAAGGTAAGCCAAGCCTCGCAGTTACGCTAGCATCGTTCTAGTTAAAGTAACGCCACATTTGCCAGTACCCATCCCGCAAGGGTTCTCACTGACAGCCAGTTACCCACGTTAGGGCACTTCATACTAGCGCTGGGAGACCCACGACCGGAGTACGGTGCTTGCTATCATAGTCGTCACCCGAAGTGCTACGGTAGGAATCTGCAGGGTTACAGTCGCGATACTTCCAACATAGAGGATCTTCCTCTCTCATAAGGAGACTATGAACGAAAATTTTCAGCATAAAGACGTGTGCAAATAAAGTCCAAGCAGAAAAACTCTTCACCGCTAAAGATGACAGAGAATAAATGTAATGACAGAGTTTTGTATATGCATGAACATNTCGCGATACTTCCAACATATAGGATCTTCCTCTCTCATAAGGAGACTATGAACGAAAATTTTCAGCATAAAGACGTGTGCAAATAAAGTCCAAGCAGAAAAACTCTTCACCGCTAAAGATGACAGAGAATAAATGTAATGACAGTTTTGTATATGCATGAACATGAAAACATAACAGGCATATGCAAGTGCTATCACGTGGAGCAGTTATTTTTTCGTGTTAAAGTATAAAACATAACACAGGTTTACACGGTAATTTCCTTCAACATGCAAGCAAAATGAGCATAATTATGGGTCATGTGATGTAATATAAATTTTTACAATGGTATCGAAGTAAAAAAAAAATCCTTTTTTAGCACTAGGTACGTCAGTACCGAATCGAAGAAGAATGATAGCAACTGGCAACACCGTTCGCTGTCTGAAAGTAAAAGTAGTAGTAGAAGAAGAGATTTTACTAGCGCTTCACTGACACAATGCCTATATCGCGCCGAACTATTCCTGTGGTGATCCACAGGCTCCTGCGCCGCCAGGGCGCGAGGTGTGTAAAGTAAATGTAGCGAACCAGTAGCTGCTAACTCATGCCCTCGCTGTGCACTGAAATCAACAGCTAGTGGCAGCACCGTAAATCCATGTGGATACTTCAGCAATCACGCTTACAAAAATGAAAATAAATAAATAAATAAAATGCTAAGGAGCCACGACAGCTGCTATTGAGTAGCTAGATAGGGAGGAAATGTCTACTTATCAGCCACACTAAGCCATTTGTGAAAAAGTGTAGCCACAAACTTTACAAGGACAAGGCCTTAGTGAGCGTAAACAAACGCATATAGCTCAGTTGACCAGCAGCCACGCACGGCAACACCCAACTGCCAAGTACAAAGAAGAGACATATAAGCTGCTACTGTACACTATAATACAACGGGTGTATCCCATGCTTAATATAACGCTTAATATAGAGAATATCACTTAACTAGCAGTGACCTTTAAACGCAATATTAATCTTAGGTAATATCACAATGACACGCTATAGAACTTTACATAAGAGAATATTTAGGAGGCAACACCAGCTTGCAGATGAAACGACAGTGGTGACAGCTGCGGATCTCCGCTTGAAAAAAAAAAAAACTACATAAATACTCACTGCACATCACTCCACACTGCTGAATCAGTTGCAGCATACGGCGTGAACACCCAAAGCAACGTAGCGGTAGCTTACACATGACGAGTTGTAAGTTGTAGGTCATGAACTCAAAAGACAGCTCACTGCTGTCAATGAGAAGTATGGTAAGAGTACACTAAATCACTTCAAAATTGCATAAACTCAACATGCAGAACTCCGTTACACCTCAAGCTTCTTACTTTGAATCGATAGCAAGATAAAAAGTAGTTTATCATGTCGAGCCTCTAACACAGGAAAACAGCACTGCAGCACCTGTCCCTGATATAAAAGTGTAGCTATTACTTGCAATGTTCTAAAATCGTTCTACTGCTATTATACGCAGACAATAAAGATACGCGAATATCAAGGATGAAAAACCTGCTGTACCTTCCTCAACAATACGAAAAAACTCAAAATATGGACTTCAATGAGATTACTTACAAAAGTCGTAAAGGATGAGTAAAATACCTCAATAAAGGCCCAAATCAAGGCAAAACAAAATAACTGATGCCGAGCTTCTGAAGCTCAAGCAGGTGGATAATACGTTGACTCAAATTTAGTTTTCAACATTTTGCATACTCTTTCATGGTGGCAAGTAACATTTGTTGCTCATTTCATCGCAAGTCTCTTGCACCAAAACAGTAAATGACTGACACGAAGACAGCTTATTAGTAACACGGAAATATTTCAATTTATATAATCACAAGTAAGACCAACCCCTCGCCCCAAGAGAAATTCGTTTCACTCATTCCAAGGCAGATTACAAACACCTTTTAATAATCTATTCATAGCTAGGTAGCCTAAGCACTGCATCAATTTGCCACAATACAGCACATCATCTCATTCCCAAACTTCTTGCAATTAAACATACAAGGCACTTTTCATAGTTCAAAATTTTTTTAAGCAGCACGTGAACACTCAAAATAGTTCGTCACAAGTACTACACACCCAGGCGAGTTTCTCCACATAAGGATCACAAAAGAGCAGCCACTTGCCAAGTCTATGCGTCAACGAAATGACACTTAAAACACCGCCCATCAGAAAACAATTTACACAGATATTTACATTGCAAACTACTCGTGTGAAATGGTTGCTTTCCGCAAGGGGCGGAGAAACTTCAACGCAAAATAGAGCAAATCTACAGAACATACAAAAGTTGCCTTTTTTCCAACGCCATATCTGTTCACATAAAAAGCGGCGGGTAATGGGCACTACCGTAGTTCAAAAATTTTCTTTTTTTCTTTTGAGGTATCAAACACGCTAAGCAGAGATAAAGGGCAGGTTATGTTGTATGAAAACAAAGCGCAACTATTAAACTTTGTTCAAGGCTGAATGTCAGTTAGCTACGTTCATTTTTGATGATGCATTCATGGACAGTAGAACTTGTACTTCGCACTTCTGTACACAGACAATGAATATCTGTTGAATATATAAATAAAAATTTAGGCAACTGGATAGTAATAAATATTGTCAGTTGCAATTTTCCACGAGCAAATCGGTACCGTCTAAGTGGACAGTCAAGTTTCGAACTTTGTGGGACGAACGCACAGCTGATAACTTTGCTTCCACCTTGACAATACAGAAGTGATGATAGGTACATAAATATACGCCAAGTAGGAATTGTTTCACTATAGAAATATTTAATCTAAAAAAAAAAATTCTATTAAATTGACTAAAGACGCTCTAAACCAAACCGTGCCCGTTGCAACCAAGGGTGTTGGCACATACGGCCGGCACTGATCGTAGGCTCACGTGTGGAAATTAGGCTATGCGTCTAAATGCATGTAGTTATCATATTCCTGGATAAGGATTTTCGAGCCTAAAAAAAAAATGCAGAAAACGACAAGGTCGAGTTCCTAGGCAAACTGAGTGGCTTTATAAAATTTTATCTTTTACTTACTGATTCGAGTCTTATTTCACAACGTTTAAAGGAAAATTAGTGAATGAAGTTGCTTTACTTGAACGAAAAATGTACCGGTATTTGTATGCAAGCGCAGAACATTGCCAGGGGCAAATTTATACAAATTAAGCACGAGTACCTATTCATTGCAGTACTTGCTGGAATTAAATATATGGTACACCGCGCATTAGAAAATCGCGTAACTATGGTGCCCGTATGAGGAGTACCGACTGGACAAGGGTACCTCTGCTTAGCAGGTTTCATGCGAGTACGAGACGAATTAACGAAACTATAGAGTAAATGATGTACGCGTAGTTTTGTGAGCTTCCAATATGCAAGCAATAAATTCAATACAAGCCAGAGAAATGAATACGTACCAACAAATACGGTCACCAATGACTTGTCAAAGTTTTTGTAGCGTGTAACTCTGTTTTCTAATTAATAATAAAACAACTACAGTAAAATTCACAAGTCTCTTGCTTACCAATCATGAAATAACGCAACAGATCATACATTACCATTAACACAAAATTCTTCTTGCAAATTTACAACAGCTGGTTCGTCTCATGATTGGTCGCGCCGGTGAGGAGACTATGTGGATTCGACTGTATAAGAAACGAACGATTAACTAACACAATGAACTGCACGTTTTCTTACCGGAAGAGACGAAATATAACAAAAAAGGAAACTAGTCTTGGCAGGAAAGAGGGCGAGTGAACAGCTGTTATTCAGCGCTAATATGCAAAGAGTTCAGAGAAAAATAAGCAGCACTTGAACGGGCAAACGTCATTATACCTCGGTCAGTTCATAGGAAAAATAGTACCTGTAACTTAGTGAAACACAGGGCTAAAATCAAGCTGAATTTTGTATTTGCTCGAAACTTGAAAAACTGAACCAAAAAATACAAGGGCATTTCCTTGATAAAGTACGTAACAGAAATATTTGGGGACATTAAACACCAGAGCAATTCAAAACGAAATACGAATTTGCACGCAATTTTTTTCTATCTTGAACGTAGTTGAACTAAGTAATAATTATATATATAGCCGTCCACTTTTCTCAAAATATGGAAGAATTACATGGCATAGTTCAGGTCCAAAACGCAAACAAAGAGCATTATAAATAGCTATGTATTAACAGCAATACAATTAAAAGACGTGAGTTAGGCAGAGGTTCGAGCCGTCGCAGTACATCCACTGATTTTGGGTAATAGTACAGTAATAAACACCGTGGCATCTTAAAAGATCAATTATCAAGTACATGTCACTCTGCAAGTACGGACCGCCAAGTCATAAAATATTAGAAAAAGTATTTAAGATTCACAAATACCATAAAAAAGATGATGGTTCTGGATCTACTGCAGGAAAAAATCACAGTCATTGTGCATCTGTTAGGTTGCCATGTTAGGGGAGCTGCTACGATATATGTGTGAACTGAAGAAGAAAAAAAAAACTACCGCTAGCATCATAAAGGGATCTGGCGGACCCGGTAAGAAGAATGCGTATTACATCAAATATCAGGAAACATCGCCGAATTTCAATACATGCTGACAAAATCAAAAGCTGCTGACAGGTTTACTTCACTCGCCCAATTTCCATATAGGGTACGAAACTCCTTAAACAAAACTATGGCAGTGATTCAGGTTTGTGTCGAAGTGCCATTGGGCCCAGCTGCACACAGTAACCTTGTCGTGGGACAAAAGTATTAAATGGAATCCACTAAGGTCACTTTTATTTAGATATACCAGTGTTCGCTCGGCAGTAGATCAATTGTTCACTGCACTCATGAAATGCCAGGTCACAGTATCATCCAGCTAATGAATTACACAACACAATCCGTTTTTAGGGCTTACACAAAACTCTACCGGTATATCAAGATCTGCATCAACCGGATGAAGTCTAGAGCACACTGCATAGTACAGCTTGTCAAGTTCCCAAACAAATTCAAGCCAACAAGCACTCAACACGTTGACCAATTTTCATTTAACGGTATATCACTGTTGCAGTAACCAATTTACTGTAAGATGTCTATCATCACTTGGTAAAGGTTGTTCACTTAGGTTCATACGTAAACAATCCAGCAGCAGCTGCTGCATAGGTGTGCACAGAAACGCAGTCAACGCATCCAGAGCTACACGGTGTGCACACTCAGCAATGCAATAAAATATATAATTAACCAATCTATTTGAAACTGAAGTCAAACATAGGGAATGAACTCCACGCTATCCCGTCATCAGTACATCGGCCATCATTTGGACCGTGCAGCACTTGCTACAGCGGCAGGGGCGGCAGCAGCTGAGGGCCCATCTCTGGGAGGCTGCTGCGAATGTCTACTGGACTCACTATGGTGGTGGTGGTGCTGATGATGATGATGATGGGGCTCGCCATCAGGGCGGTAGTGAGTCCTGCTGTTGCCACCACCTCCTCTAGAAGAGTAGCTGTTGTAGTCACGGTGGTTGTACTCACGTCGGCCGCCTACGGACATACCACCTCCCCGACCCTGCTGACCATAGCCGCCACGGCCTCCTCGACCACCACCACGTTCTGTTAAGTAGGCAGACAAGGTAAATACTAAATGCTGAACAGGCAGTACTGCTATACAACAAACGGTGGCGGCAGCCACATCACTGCGAGACGTGTAGTGACTTCTTCCATGATGTGCTTCTAACGGATCAAAAAAGTGTAGAACGCGGAACTAGAAGGGTTGACGCATAGCTAGGAAGCAAAATATTTTTTTTGGCGGGGATAGAAAAGAAAGCCCAGCATTTGAAGAAAATAAAATTATATGATTTTTCCACGGTGGAATTGTAAATGTTATATTTCTAGGATGAAAACGGATTGCATATTTCCAGCCTGACAAGAGATATGAGTATTTACATAGCTGAACTTAACCTCCTAGGAGATGCACTCATAACACGTCTAATNTCCCAACCTAAAGGTTTATGGTCATCCAATCCTCACCGTAGGGAAGGCTCAAAAGTCCAATCAGACAGCTAAGGTAGCTAGTTGAATTGTGAGCCTTCCCTTCTGACTGTAAACTTTACATTTCCGGTTTATTCGTTTGTTTAAATAAAACAATACATAGGTATTAGCTACAGGCAAAAACATTTTTTCTTTCCATCCATATACATATGAAGGGAGGGTGAAATGAATATTTGCACAACATGAAGTTATTTTTTTAAAAACTTAGAAACCAAAGATAAATATATTGATGCAGTATTTGTATTTAAGTGTTATCAATTGATATCTGTCAACAAAACCAACAATTTTAATAAATAATATAATATTTAATGCTAAGGGAGTTTCCAAAAGTCTTCTGGGTTTTATGTTTAATATACCCCAAGCTTTCGAACTACTAAACGTAGCCCGTCTTCAGGGGAACGAAAGTTCAAGCTCATCAGCCTACTGCCAAGTTCTTTAGTCTCACAAGAAATGAACTTTTATTCTATACTTCAAATTTCATTGTTTTACGATATATTATTAGCTTTTTCAAACTCGGTAGCCATGATACAGCTGTTTTATACTAATTTCGAAGTATTGCTGATGAGTTTGAAGTTACGTTCCCCTGAAGACGGGTTACATTTAGTAGTTCGAAAGCTTGGGGTATATTAAACATAAAACCCAGAAGACTTTTTGAAAACTCCCTTAGCACGAATATACCTGGGCGTCAACGTATATTTGAAGAAATTCATAATATTTAATATAGCTAGCTAGGTATCTGGGGTTGAAAACTGTATTTACAAAACTATTTTTTATTATTATCACTCGCGAACGAAGGGAGACAGGTGATAATGTTTTCGTCGAAGATTTTAGTAATATTTGTAAATATATATATGTCTGTCCACCCAAAAAGTGGTCGAATGAGTTGAGCAATGTTCATACTTTTTTTTTTCCAGGGAGTTCGGTGGGTGGACCTACATGTGACCTATGCCAAAACACTAGGCCTAGCTGGCCATCAAAAATGATGGCGTTGAATTTGCCCCCATCGCGGGTGATGGTCTTACGCCACGAGGCGTTCTAGTTTTAAAATTAATTTGATTGTACAAAAACTTTCCAGAACCTTTAGAATTTACATTAGAAGATTACTATAGTCCATGAACAGCTTTGGGGTCATTATTACGTGTGACATCGTAGAAGAAGGTAAGTTGTAACCATGGCAAAAAGCAAGGAGCTTACGAATTCTGCAAAACAGTTTATTATATACCAAAAGGCTTAGAAGTTCGGAAACCGTCGAAAACAAACTTAACTCTAGCAGGCCGAATAAGATTTCCCCTTGAGCTTAAGAGCTTAAAAAAAAATGGGCAGGAGAGTCTCCGCAAATCCCATGACTACTCACAAAAGTTCTTCAGGAGGACTTGCTAGAAGGAGGGACAAGCGTCAGCCTTTGTACAATAAGCTACGAGCTGCACCAAAACTGTTTTCAAGTAATCCAACTCCTCGCAAAAGTCCCCTGCTATCGCAACGAAATAGGGAAGCTCATCTGAAATTCGTCCGTGAGTACAAGGACAAGCGTGAGTTGTTCGGGGAAAACGTGTTGTGGTCGTATGAGACTAAAATAGAGCCATTTGGACGAAATTCAAAGAACTATGTGTAGAGGAAGGACAGAACAGCAATCGCACAAAAAAAAAAAACATTACCACTGTGAAATTTGGTGGTGGCAACGTTATGATTTGGGGGATGCTTTTCATCACGTGGAACAGGTAACATTCATATCATACAAGAGAGAATGGACGCTCACATGAATCGGAACATTTCGAGGGAACATTTGCATGCGTCGGTTCAAAAAGTCGGGCTACCGCACCTACCGTAAGAATTCGTTTTTTCAGCATGACAACAGCCCAAAACAAACGGCGAACACCACGAAGAAATTGTTGACCGATAATCATGTAGCTACAACATCTTATTTGGCCAAGCCAGTCTCTGCATTTGTATCTGATGGAAAATTTGTGGCGATTTCTGAAATTTAAACATTAATGCAAGGAGGGCGAAGTCCATCCTGGAACTCAAAGAAATCCGCAAGGTTACAACCCAAAATATATAAATTATATAATTTCTATTATATAGCAATTTACTTGTTTTGTTGTCGCACATGTACGTTAAATACGAATACTGTATCAATATATTTATTTTTAGTTTGCAAGATATTTCAAGTAAAACTTTCATGGTGTACGAATATTCCATTTCCTCCCACTGTATATCATTATATATAAACAATTTTTAAAATAAAATATAGACGCCAAAAAAGCCCATTGGAACCAGTGTATTGTACTTTCATATAACTGAAAAATGTTTTGCAACACTTGGCAAGATATGACACTCTTGCCTTGTTGTATACAGTGGACATCGTTACATAAATTTCTGCCATTTAATCCTAACTACAATGTATAGAAAGAGATATAGGATATCTGACTGATGGTTGTTAAACTTACAGTTATAAACACATTCAGTTTTTAGTGGCTCTGGTCTACTATACAACTGTGGATTTCACTAACATTAATATGACGTATTTATTGGCGTTTCCATTCATATCATAGCTAACGCAAATACGAGTAGCTATCTTTCACGAGTCGATAATCTCATTTCAGCATTTCCGGATTCAATAACAGCTAATTATAAATGTGTAGGTGCAGGGAACATTATTTGCACAAGTTTCTATACTTAAAGATTATCTGAATGGTAATTTATCGAAATTGTTTCAGAATTTCATCAGAGATCGTCGTACTTCAGCAACGGCCTCTAAAAAAAACACTCCGGCCAAAACCTCGCCAAGACAGGGTGACAGGCCTGGGGCCGCGGCTGTGGTGGTAGGGCTGAGCAAGCAGAGGCCGAAGTGGCCAAAAAATGACATATTAGCCAGGTCGGAGCCCCGGTGGGCCTAGCCTATATCTAATAGAGGAAAAAACGGACAAAAAATATAGAAACGTTCAACCCATACAAGAAGGTGCTCCCACACAGAATAAACGCGGATGGGAACATCAAATTGTGCAAGAAAAAGAATAACAGAATAAAGCATATCAGTAGGAATCTGAAAGTGGATGGAAGCAAGTGGGCACGAAGAAAAATACATAAAGAGGGTCCAGCTAAGGCTAAGGAAACGTATAGGGTCCTTCTGAGGGTACTACTCCGCATCATATGGATGGGCGATTCCAACTGAACTAACCTGTGGCCTATCTTACGCCCCCTGAGAGGTATTCAACACCCTGTTAAAAAGGTGACATTATTACGCTCAAATAAGTTTTTAACACTAGAAGGCGTGATGCACAAAGTACACTACATATTTGAAAACTGGATAAAAAACTAGAGGTCGCGTCTTTTATAATCCAAAATACTCACATTCATAATCTCACTAACTATGTGTGAAGGATTTAGGTTTTTGCAGCCTATAGAAAAGCAATGAGCGAGTGTTGAGAGTACCGTTGGCATCTTGAAAAGAAATACCGGTACGACTTTCCAATCATTTTTCAAACAGAGACAAAAAATTAAAGCAGCGCATCTTTTCACATATTAGCACCTCTATTTAAGCGTGCGTTTTAAGTCATCCAAGAATACAGGTAGCTCCCAAGTGTACAGGTACTTAACTCACCTGCCAATCTACCTCCATTCCCACGACCAGGCCGGAAGACTGTGTTTCTTCTGTCTTTATCTTGAGAGGAACTTGGCGCACTGCTCGCAGCTGTTCCAGCACTGACACTAGAAGGAGCAGCAGCAGCAGCAGCAGCAGCAGCAGTGGCAGCAGTCGACGAGCCAGAGGCAGCAGAAGCGCTCTGATCTTTACTCGCAGCATCACTAGACGTAGTAGAGGAGGGAGCAGGAGCGGGAGCCTTTTTGGCTTGGCCAGCAATGCGAGCCCATGTAGTCACCGGTTCCTGTACAGAGGAGAAATTGCATCAATACAGGAACAGCATAAACATAGTATTACAGTGCATATTTTCTCCAACTATGAAATGTTTGTTGAAAAGTAAAGTTCAATATTATTACCGACTAGTGCACCAAACGCGACCCTTTTGATGAATAAGTCATAGAAATATATATTTGAAAACATCTCGGCGTAACAAAAGGGTTGATAGTCTAGATGAGACGTAATTAAGTGACATTACCCGTAGCACGTTGAAAATGAACACGTCCTAACACGGGCATGCAGACAAGCGCCCAAGTGCCTCCCCGTATCCAAGATACCCTCTCCGCAACAAAAAAGTTGGGTGCCTTGGAATTTTTTTCTTCAGTATTAGATAGGAGGAAAATAAGACTTCGGACAGACGGACTGAGAGACAGCTCTCTTATTATAGCACTAGTGAACCCGTGCGTGAAGAATTCACGCAATAACCTATACATTTGCCTAATGCCTCTAGGCCGGTGCGGAATCTCTTCTCTTATTTGCTTCCTAATTTTCTTCTTTTCTTCATTGATCCCTTGTCGTGCTGTCATCCTTAGGTCTTCTATATAGATAGGCAGAAGCAACGTCTTGAGAAAAACACTTCAACAAACAAACAAAATAGAGGCTCATATACAATGTGTTCGCTCGGTAGCAAGATACCGTTGATACCGTCTGTTCACCTCAAATATGTTTCATTTGAGGTGCTCAAATTTTGACTTATGAAGAGAAAACTGCTTCGTCAGAGGAAAACAGTAAGCTAGAAGAAATAATTGTCTATTGCCCGTGAAAGCTTATGTTTCATCTGTTTTGTTGACAATTGCATCAAAGTGGGAAGAATAGCTCATGCAACGAAATCATCTGTGGGGAGAAACTACGATTCAAGAAGCATGAGAGTGCCAACGGAAGCTTCAGATATCTTCAGTGCTACTTCGGCAATGCAAGAAG
>LQNS02000211.1:6278792-6289409 GCA_001587735.2 Parhyale hawaiensis | reverse complement strand
AGTAGCGGAACCTGTGGAAATTCCACGGTCAACGGTTGTTTTCACTTGGGTACCTTAGTTTAACTGAGGTAGCGCTTCCAACTTAACCCACCCCGTCTGAACTTATGTCCGCCACTTAACCTTGATTATCGTTTCGCAGTCCGTCTGTTTCACAATTCGTCTTACCTTTCCTAGTATGTATTTTGATTTCGCCTTTAAATCCCGCATTTGTTGCGTCAGCAAAGAACTCGCACTAGTGTCTTGATAAAGGCATAAAAATATGACGGTACCTACTTCTAACATTCTATGTATTTGCACACCTTTTCTCAGCTCTGTTTCCTACAGTTTACAGATAATTTAGTCCTTCATAGTCTTACAAGTTTCAATGTTAGTGTAGGCATATCCGATTTTTCGCACTATTGTACGAGACCCGTTGATATTGATCAGTACTCAGTAGCCCGGCTTTTCTCTGCTTTGTTAGATACGATAGCTATAGAACAAAAGACTAGCCAATTTCATAAGTAACAGCAGCATTTACTATCCCTCTGTTGTCCAGATGTCATAGCATTTACTTATGATATTGCAGTCGCTTCAAGAAAATATTTTAGAATCAAGCTGTCCAACTAGGTACATTAGATGCGTACTCAATACATATACATGCATCTGCCTATTTAAAAAGTTTTGTATCACCAGCAAAGTGAAAATAATACACCGTGAAAAAATTGAAGCGGTAGATATGATGCGGGTGAAATGAACTTCATGTCTGCTTCAAAACTGACTGAAAATTTTTTCAAGAAGCAAAAAGAAGACAGCTATGGCTAAACATCTTTCAGTTGAAAATCAGAGCGTTTTGCAAGTTGAACTTCCCTCTAATAAATAGCTACTGAAAAGCGTAACGTGCCGAAACATGGACGTACAATTGTCAAAGCCTCAAGCAGAATGATAATATAGATGGTTATAATAAGATAGGCAATATAAGCTTCTCTAAACCAGCACTAAGCTGCTCTACCAGGAGAAAAAGACATATAGTATGGCAAGATGAATGTGGAACCCACGCACAAGGGTGTTCCCAAATAAAACCAACGAGCATGAGCACAAGAAGGCAGGAAAAGAAGAGGAAAAACAGAATAAAATATCATCAGAACTAGTATGAAACTGGAAAGAAGTAAAGGGGTACAAACGACAGACGTCCCGAATGCCTACCTAGAGGCTAAGGTAACCTGTACAACCCCCCTGGAGGCGCACTTCCCCATTACATAGGGTGAGCAAACCTAACTTAACCTACGGCCCATACTATGCCGCTGAGGGATGATGCTGAATTTCAAGAGGATAAAGACTTGTTACCGAAATCGAAGCTTTCTTCCTGTGCAGTTGCAAAGTGAAAACGGCAGTTACTTGGCTCCTTCGTCATTTCAACGTTTGTTAATTTGATTTTCCGTCTATTATTGTACTGAATATTTCAAGCCTTCAGTTCCAGAAACAGAGGAAAAAGTAAATGACAAATAGTACGTCAATAGAGAAGGGGAATAATGAACAACGGTGTTTTCATACAGCACCAGTGCGTATAGGAACAGCAAGTCGCGAAAGAACACGAAGAACAGAATAGAGCAACATCAGTACCAGTGTGAAAGTGTTAGGAAGCAAAGTGGGCACAAAGGAAATATGTCCTAATGGCCTAGTTACAACTAAAGTAACCTACAGTGTCCCCTGTGGTTGCCAAGACACGACGAGCGATCCTAATATAACCCCATGGCCCATCCCCTGATAAGACCGGCAACAAAAACGCACACACCTACAGCTATTATTAACTAAACGGTTAGACCTCCGAAAAAAAGTGCCCTGCTTTAAGACTGACAGAGTCAGGCGCTACACACACACCTAGTGTGGCAAAAGTGTAAAAATATTACGTAGCTAATGAACTTGAAGCTATACTTACTTTCTATTGTTGTTATTGGCAGCAGCAACAGCAGCGGCCGCTGCAGCAGTTGAGTTACTGCTATTATTGCTGGCCGACGATGAGCTCACAGCCACGGCGCCACCAGCACCACTACTTGCAAACCGAGGACCCGGCTGACCGGCATTTGGCTTGAATGTATTTGTAGGGCTGAGTCCATTGAAATTCACAAACTGATTGAAGTCCATGAAACTGTTTTGCTGGTTCGTCCACTGAGCCATTACAGGTGCAGGGAAGAACTGTGGGTCAATCAAACATATATAGCTATACATACAGAAACTATTTTTTTTACAAAAAGAATATAACAGGTCAAAACACAGCTTCAGTTTTTAGGTAATATACTGGATAGGTTAAGCCTTCGTTAACACTACAATGAGATACAATAGAGAAAAAAATGAGGGATAAAGGATTTTAACAAAAACGGGGAACTCATGCAAAAGGATGTTCCCACACAGGACCTACGTGTACAGGAACAGCAAGTCGGGAAAAAAAACAGAAAAAGGTAGAATCATTAATAGGAGCGGAAAACGGAAAGAAGCAAAGTTGGCACGAAAGACTGACGTTACGAACGCCTAGCTAAGGCTCTGGTAATGTATCGAGTCTCAGAGGGCACTGTTCCCGACACTATAAAATTGGCGAATCAGCCTAAATTAACACCATGGCCTACGCCCCACCGTATGCCCCTAATTTTTCTTATGTACACTGTATTGACAAGGTTGTGCAAGCAAGGCAACTCTGCACTGCACTTTCCATACACTCGCTTTATGGCCACAGAAACCCAACTATTATTACATATTTTGAAAGTATAGTAGGAGACACTCAAGTGGTCGGCTCCTTTTGTGTCCTTCCACACGAGAGAGACGAGAGATGTCCCCAGTAAGCTTGAAATAGCGATTTGAATGCACCTCTGGTAGGGTACCAGCATCTGCCATCTGGGACGGTGACGACAAAAGGATGTTCATAAAACTTGAAGC
This sequence comes from Parhyale hawaiensis, assembly GCA_001587735.2. NCBI lineage: Eukaryota > Metazoa > Arthropoda > Malacostraca > Amphipoda > Hyalidae > Parhyale > Parhyale hawaiensis. Next base: position 6,286,502 of record LQNS02000211.1, on the reverse strand, counting down.
TACATCCGTTGGAAGAAACAGGAGCACGACTTCAACACAATGGAGTACGTACCATACTGATTTTTGACATCTGCATCAATTCGAAGATTTCAGCCTTAGAAACTTCAGTCATTTCACGGGATTAATGTAGCGTCGGTGGGGGCGAGTTGAGATACTTTTGGTAGTGGAGTAAGATGAGACTGTTTAAACCCTTCAGAAATTTTCTCCCTTCCCTACTTAACCATCTTTACGCCCTACAAATGAGCGGTCGCTGGGCTCACACGTCGTCCAAAAGGAAGTGCAAGTGGAAAGTCCGCTCACCTTTGCTGACTGTGTAACAAGAGAAGCCGGCGCGTTCACAAGTTAATTGTGTTACTTAAAAATTTCTGACCGTGCCAAATAATTGTTCCATATATTGAATCGAGTAATTTTAGCCTCTTTCCACAAGGCTATCTCACATAGAAATAAATTAAGAAATAAAGGACATGCAAAATGTCTATAGAAACGTGGAACCCATGCACGGATGTGTTCCCACACAGGATGGATGAACGCAGAGGAAGAACAGAAAACAGCATCATTAGTATTATAGAAGTAGCAGAAAGAAAAGTGGGAACGAAGAAAAGACGTCCCTTAGGCATAAGTAAGGCTAAATTAACCTACAGGGTCCCCTGTGGGCACTGCTCTCCATAAAATAGGTGACAACTAATCTAGCCATATGGCTGCTGAGGGGTTCACTGTAACCAGCTACCATAAATATTAGAACGTCTGCAACAAGATACTCACGACAGCAGGCACATTAGAGGGCATGTTGTAGTATTGGTGGGGGTTGAAACAAGCAGCTGAGGGAGCTATGTGCGAGGGAGCCATGGCAGAGGTACCGGCTGCAGCAGCGGCCGCCACAGCGGCAGCAACAGGATGATGGTGGTGATGATGGTGTGGATGTAGAGGGTGGAACAGGATTGGGCTGTTGGTCACTGTCGACGCTACTGAACCTGTCAAATAAACAATCCATAAAAATGCAAGCCGTACAATCTTAGAGTCAATCAAATGCAAAGTTGCATGCTAAGGCTCCTATTTTTAACTAGTTGGAAATTAGGTACGGTACTTCAACTTAACCTAAAAAATGTTTCATTGCCCACATGGAATTGTGCATAAAGCAGAAAGTGACCTCAAATTTCCATGCCATTTCCACATATAACAAAAAATAAATTGCATATGTAAATACGAACGAAAGTAACAATCAAAAGAAACTTGTTGATCAAAAACGCAGAACTAAAGAACTTTCACATTATATATACCGGAATTATATAGAGATAGTGATAATAGGACCAAGTATGGAGACGTAGCAACTTCAACTCAAAGAAGTACGTGGTTTTTATAGCACAAAGAACACAAACCAATGTTTGACTCATGAGTGCACCTCACTCTCTCACATCTGAGATGGGCTACCCAACATAAAAAGTAGTTGACAGATCAATAACCATCAGAAATGCTAGGGCTAGTAGAGTTCTTTGATGTCAAAGAATACAGTTAGGTAGTTAAGCAAGCTGCACTGCAGATTAGTGCTAGTCAAAACGAATGACAGAATGCCGAGAATACTGTTAACTTTAACCTTTATTGTAAATTATAGAAAAAAACATAGAGGAACCATAGCCCAGCCACAAAAAAAGAAACAGAGCTTAAGAGAGGATAGCAAATGAATAAAAAAAAAAAGGTCATTTTTTTTAAAAATTCAAGTCTACAAACTTGTGGAGTGGAGCCTGAAGCTTGTAAGAATTGAGATAGCACTATTTCAAACGAAAAAGCTACGGTAAAAGAAAACACAAGGGAAGAAGCAACGCAAGAGCAAAATCATGGTAGAGCAGGCAGGGCCACACAGACATGAAGTGGTCACCTGTAGCAATGGAGCTACTGTTGCCGCCGCTGGCTGCAGCAGTGAGCTGCATGGCACCTGGTGCAGCAGAAGATACAGACACGGGGCGAGGGCCGTGATACAGTGCTGGGTTGCCCCCACCTAGTGGAGCCGACAACAAGCAGCTCACGTCAAGAGTATCGTTACACTTGCACAACCTTAGCTGCTGAACTTCTTTAACCCCGAGTCAACAATAAGTACCTATATCGTGAAGTCTCAATGCTACACATACAACAAACCACATTCTGGTCGACGTTTTAAGGTTAAACAAGAGATCATGCCTTTATTCCACCTAGGAGAAGCGTTTGGTGCTTACCAATTGGAAAACAGGTATTCATATTATTCTTGTAATAATCTTTATCCTGAAAGCTACAGCACTCTACTGTCAACTGTACTAGTACAATACAGCAGGCAAACTACCCTTCAGCACTCCATCAAAACAATTCACGGTGTTCATGAGCTTAGCCATTTAACGTTGGTCACAACTGATCACATATATCAATGGTACTCTATTTGCTGGGATGCCCATTCCTAGTCCTCCGAAAGTGCAACTTACGCTTCTATTGGCAATATATCTGTATGGTTGCCTGTTATCAGTAAAGCTGGTGAGGTTACGTAGGTTTCAAAGAGTCTGCCTCAACAAGAGGTATACGACCTAAGAACTTTATAGAAAAACCAAACTCGGTATAAATTGAGTGGAAAATGTGAAAATTGAAGCCTTTAACTAATTGTGCACGCATGGCATATTAATACGTGGTAAAATTGCTGTTTTCTATGGCCAACGACTAAGTCAGCAAATCGATTTTGAGAAGTAGTTCTTAACCTGGGTTTGATCAAACCCCAAGGGTTTAGTGAGTCAGTTTCGGGGAGGTTTGGTTATTTGGTTTACCCCACTCGTATGTTTCGTGATGTCACGCTCTGCTTGCTGGTTTTGTTCTCTGAACACAGTGATTCTGTGAGCAAATGATGCATGGTACAGACTGCACTCACACAGTAGCTATATGCTTATATACATATTCTTTGTATCTGAAGAAAAACAAAAGCAAATTTTAATTTTCTTATCACAAAGTGTTCAATGAATGCATTTATGGAACTTGAGGGGTTCGGTACCTACAAGAAGGTTAAAAACCATTGATCTAAGAGTAAAGCCCCAGAGCTGACCTGAAACCATAGATGGTTTAGAACAGGGTTGAGCAAACTCTTTGACTCAAGGACCATTTACAGTTTTACACTAGGGTAACATGTCTAGTACCTGTCCACCATGCTAGTAGCCGTCCACTTAGCACTAAAAAACTTCTTGTGTAAAAACTAGCAGTGATAGAAAGCCGTACGTAGGCTTAAACCGTAGGCTAAGTAGTGCCACATCATCCCTGAAAAAGACTGGCGAAAAAATAAAACAAAAAATGGTGGTTTTCAGATTTTTCACTTAAATCATGAAAAAAAATCGAAAACCACAATTTTTTATTGTTTTCATTTTTTCACCCGTCACTTTCCGGGATGGTGCAGCACTACTCAGCCTACAATTTAAGCCTATGTACTACGGCTTTCTAGCACTACTAGTTTTCACACAAAAAGTTTCTTAGTGCCAAGTGGACGGCTACTAGCATGGTGGACGGGTACTAGACACGTTACCCTATGAAAAACTGACAGACTTGCCGGGCCAACAATAGATACATACAAATAAAACATAAAAAATTTAAAACAACATTTTTTGCTGCAGATGTGCAATCTCAGAATAAATCTGATAAGAAGCACTTAAAATTGGGTTAATATATCAAAAATCTCAAAATCTCCAACGCTTGAGACTCCAAAGAGTAATGGAACACGGGCTGTACTTTGCCCACCCTTGGCTAAAAAGCATGTATACAGTGCACACAATGTATTCAATGTTGGAAACAAATAGCCTGCCTTTGCTTTCCACAGGGCACTTGACCTGTGCACGGGTTCACGAACTACAGATTAGAGCAGTAAATAGAACCATTCTGCAACCACAGTACAAGAATTCTACAGCTACACATACGAAATGCGCACAACTGATATGCAGCGAGAAAACACCCACCAGCCATGGGAGGCATGTGCGCGGTAGTGACAGCCACACCTGCAACACCCTGTCGAGGAGCTCCAACTCCGCCACCACCTCTTCCATGACCTCCAGGGTAGGAGGTGTAAATAGTAGCCTGGTTGCTCTTGATACGTGCCTTGATGGACTCCCCTCTGAAGAACTTTACGTCTTGATGTAGGTACCTGGTATGTAAGCAATACAAATTTTAGAAAAAATATTTTTGATTTCACAACACAGATGCAGCTAATAATTCCAGACCAGGGTACAAACTATAGATACACAAATATGCAAAATAATGACAAACTTGCTCCAAACACAAGACGGCCATTGAAATTTTCTGAAGAAGCAATTTCGTTAATCCTATAGAATGCAGAACACGATTATTAATTCTTCCTGTATATTAGCAAACAAACTGTCTCAATGCAATACATCAATTCCCTATCACTACGGCATAAACAGCAGTCCAGTGCAGGCTTGACAAATTTGTATGTTCACAAAATATAAGTAAATGCATCAAGTTCTGCAAAACTACAACTGAACTAATATCGATGATACAGCAACCATTCAACGACGCTGCCGTAAGAGAAACTCCGCTCATATAGCAATACAAGCACTTCCAGCCGGACCTTACTTAATGAAGTGGCAACAATTTCAGGACACGGATTCCTCTCAGCTCAGTCGTACAATCAATCATTGGTGACCTCTTCACTTAGTAGAACTTTCACTAAATCTTCAATCGTGCTATAATAACTAATCACTACAACCATATTCAGAGTTTGAGCCACTCTTCCAATAGCACACATTGCGATTTCAGCTGAGTACGTTAACCCCCGCTTGTAACAAACTTTTCCAAAGTTTGCTGCAAATGATGGGTCAATGCTCTAGCTTGCTGTGTATTTATTACTAGTGATAGAAGCTTCGGACTGACTATTTTGGGCTTTTCATTTTTTTATCGGCCCAATACTTCTCCCATAATTACAGAGTAAAGTCCGTAGATTTTTAGCTCTACGATCTCAGGGAGACTGCTGGCCATTCTTTTGCTTTTGATTTTATACTAATTTTTTTTTTTATGTTTCCTAGTAGAAAAAATTTACCTGAATCCAACAGTACCTACGGTTTCTCTCTATGACGAATAAAAAAAAGTTATGACAAAAAATTATTGTAAATGCCAATGTTTTGAAAGTGCTGCAGAAAATGGGTAAACCCTCTAGCTTGCTGTGTATTTATTATTAGCGCTAGAAGCTTCGGGTGGACTGCATTTTGTAAAGAAAATATTGCTCTACCTTATGGGCTTTTTATTTTTTTGATCGGCCCAATATTTCTCCTATAATTAGAGTAAAGTCTGTAAATTTTTAGCTCTACCATCTCTGGAGACTGCTGGTCATTCCTTTACTATATAACTTATAGCAACTTTTTTTGCATTTACTTATAGAAAAAATTTTCCTGAATCCAATGTTACCAATGGTTTTTCTCTGCAATGAACAGAAAAAAATTGAAGTACGACCAAAAACTGTCGAATGCGCTGATTTTCGAATTTCTACAGGGCTTTCATATATTATGATCGACCCAATAGTTTTCCCATAATTACAGAGTCAAATCCGTAGATTTTTAGCTCTACCGTCTGAGAGATCATTGGTCATTTCTTTCCTATAGAACTTATTCCTATTTTTCAGGGTTTTTTTATTGAAAAATCCTCCTGAATTCAATGGTATCCACGATTTTTCTCTGCAATGAGTTACAACAAAAAACGTGAAAATCTCTGCACCAATTTTTCAATTTTGATTCAACATATAATTATACTTTTACATCACTTGAATCACTTNTTATTCCTATTTTTCAGGGTTTTTTTTATTGAAAAATCCTCCTGAATTCAATGGTATCCACGATTTTTCTCTGCAATGAGTTACAACAAAAAACGTGAAAATCTCTGCACCAATTTTTCAATTTTGATTCAACATATAATTATACTTTTTCATCACTTGAATCACTTCAGCAAAAAACATACAATAAATAATAGTAAATATCTCTCTTCTCAAGTAATTGTTATTCCCAAAGCAGCAACAGCAACAGTGCTCTGGCTACAGAACGCCACGGAATTGGNAGCGTCTGTGCGCTGCTACCACCTTCATTGGCTGTGGCTGTAGCCACTGGGTTTCTGCTGGTGTTTAAAAATCTTCTCCCAAGCTTTGCTCCCCCCTAATAAGCCCTACCCTTGCAACCCCTCCCAAATGATCGAGCTCCTTGAGCTGAATCGAACAGTATGTATCTAAAAAATATTTATTTTTAGCAAATTAAAGTTTGTAAAAACACTGGCTAAAGCCTTAGCCACCATCAGGCTAGGGTTAAGAAGAACAGGGTACCCCATCAACAAAGAAGGGGTGGAGGGTTTCCACACTGGATCAACTTGCATTGGTAGCTACAGCAAAAGGGCAAACAAAGGAGGAACACAGCAAAACATCCTAAATAGAGATATGAATATGAAACAAGCCAAAAGTAAGATTAAGCAATTTAGCCCAATGGAATGGAATTCCACCTAACCCCATGGCCCAACCTATTCTTACTGGGAGGTCCTATTGCTTTAGTAAACATTAGTCAAGCTAAAGAGTGAGAAAAAATACAAATACAGCTACCCCCAGGCATTTGTTATATACTCCAATACCAAAAGAAAAATCAATAAATAGCTACCTGTTTACAATGAGAAAATCAATAAATATATACATTAAAGCAGCTCCACAAGCTAATTGTAGTAATAAGATACCAGTGCATAAAAATTCCTGAAAGCCTGCCCATGATGAGGGTGATAAGCTTCTTCCTCTCATGCTTTAAAAGCTTTACCAAAAACAGGAAAACAAGTTCAATATCAACACTCAAAAAGACCAGGGTTGCGGAGTTGGATGGTTTAAGGTCCAACTCAGACTGCTGACCCTCCAGAATTTCAGACTCCAACTCCTTGGTTCAACAAGTAGATATTTGATGTAAACATTAAATATGCCCAAATAGCCTAATTTTTGCTAGTACATATATACACATATCAAGTTCAAGATGTTAGGTGTATTGTACATATACAATGATATTTTGCATCATTTGGGACATTAAATTGAGAACGAGGACATTAAACAAAATTTGGGTAAAACTTTTGCACCTGGTAGTAACATTATGTGACTGGGGGCATGGGGGTCAAAATACTCAATTTTCTACAGATTGTTCTGAAATTTGCGCAAAGTATATGTACTTTTTAAAAAGAAACACATTTTGCTACTACATTTTTTTTTATTTAGGCCCTAACTAGTTTATGAAATAATGAAAATATTTATAAATATACACCTATGCATATTTTACTAAATTTCAAAGGAATAGAGCTCAATGAATTTTCAGGCTATAATAAAAACAAATGATAGTTTTCGAATCCTTGAGACATTCTTAAGAAAAACTACTGAACTGGACTCTCCATTTTCTATGCTGTCCGATCACTACCTAACTAAACAATAGTGGGAAAAAAAATTGGTTTTGAACCGAGTTGAAAAAAAAAAAAATAAGGCAAAAATGGAAAATCCTGTTCTACAGTTTTGTTAGGAATGCTTTAAGGATTCTAAACTGTCATTGCTTTTATTCTAGCATGAAAACTCATTGAGTTCTATTCCTTTGAAACTTTGAAAATATGCATAGGGTACCTATAGCTATGTTTATAGATGTTTCCCATTATCTAAAAAACTAAGGCCAAAATCAAAACATTTATGGGAACAAAATGTGTTTTTTT
>LQNS02000211.1:6239723-6253441 GCA_001587735.2 Parhyale hawaiensis | reverse complement strand
TCATTTGCACTACATGCGGTTACAGCTAAATTTGATTTTAGTCCCATTGAGTCCTCTCGTTACACTCTTTGCTTCCTGATAGTAAAAACATTTCGTATCTGAAGAAAAGGAGTTTTCAAAAGTTTTAAGCCAGCTGCAGACGATAGTCTTTGGTCCTGTGTTTTCACTTCACCTGGTTCGAATATTTCATACCGTCCCTGCAAACATGACTGTGTGCCTAGCAAAAGTTTCGATAAATATTTACCGTCGTATTATCTGGCTTGGCCAGTGTCATAAGTGCAGTGTCTTGTGTCTTGTCAAAATTTTAGCGAATGTCGTCTCAGTAAGCAGTGCTCTTTTTTGGTTTTTACACAGACGCAACAACGCATTCGCACGCTGTGAAGTGAAAACACAGGACAAAAGCCTATCATCTGCAGCGGGCTTGACAGTACAGCAGAAGTATATTTTTTCTCGTACTCGAAGTTTACACAGTTGTCTCATTTTGTATTGTTACTCTGATTGTAAATGGCTCTCAGAAGCTATTAAACTATTTTTTAATACTGTACTTGACGGTAATTAGTAGAGGCATAAAACGGAGCTTACAGTCGGCTCATCAAATTGGGTTGCTTCAACAATACTCTTCATAGTGGCAAGCCAAAGTCCCAGTCAGCATTTCCAGACAAGCCAAATTGAGTGGGCTTGGCTTACATCGAATTGGAAGGACCAATCGAACATGTCATTAGCACGAGTGGGTGCCTCCGGTAATGAAGCGGTAATGCCGCTTCACCCGAATTCCGGCTGAAAATTACCGCTTTACCCATAAACGGAACTTGGGACAACTTTTAAAGCTGTAACGTTAAAATGTGAATTCGGGATATTTTAGCCATTTTTGAAACGTTTTCATGGAGAATTTGGTACGATCGGCGTAAAAATTTTTTTGGCAGCCCTATTCATCAGTTGGCTTCAGGTAATGACGCACGGAGGTATACAGTGCATGTGTACCTAACATTTAGAAGCACTATCAAGTAAACTAGTAAATTACACGTACATCTTATCGCGATATAACTAAATAGTACGAAATTTGTACTCGACAATTTATTTTATTCTACTAGATCTATTTACATGGTGTACTGTTAATGTAAAACATTGTTTTTATGTTAGTTAAAAATAGAAGATTTTTTACAGACACGAACATTGTTTTTTCTCTTATTGAAGTATATTAAAAGATTTTAAAAACGTATATAAGGTAACTAGGATTTTTTTAGGTAATTCAGGCTAATTTGGTAATTTTCAAGCTAATTTTGAGTTTTACCGCTTCAAAATTGAAATAGCTTACCGCTTTCTTACTGGATTGGAGTTTGTCAGTTACCGCTTTACGGATACCGCTGGTAGATTTTTGAAAAATTACCGCTTCACCGATATCGGAACTTCGGGAAGCCGTTACTGCTTTACCGATTCAGCTTCAACGGAAAAAAAACCGTTACCCACCTCTGGTCACTAGTATCCGTTTCCACCACAAAGGCGCTCTCCCAGAGGCAGAAAGGGACATACAGTATGTCGGTGTCCATAGAAACGTGGAACACTTGCACGAGGGTGTTCCCACTTAAAATTGACGCATATGGAAATAGTAAGTCGGGAAAGTAAAGAAAGACTAAACACGGCATGATCAGTAGGAGCATGAAAGTGGAAGGAATCAAAGTGGGCCCAAAGGAAAGGAGTCATGAAGGTCTAACTGAGGCTTAGGTAGGTAGCTTATAGCATGACTGAACTACATAAACAGGTTAACTCGCGCGCCCCGCTCACTCCATCTCAGCCGTGACGTGACGTGGAGCGATATATAGGTATCTCAGCCGTGACGTCACGTGGAGCGATACATATCTCAGCCGTGACGTCACGTGGAGCGATAGGTGGTAGTCAGTGTTAATTTGTTCCTGTCACTAGCTCTATAAATACAAAGAGCGTGGGCTTTCAGGGAGGAGAAACAACGGCAATCATTTTCGCACAATCACAGCTGTCAACTGCCCTGTGCAAAAATCCGTCTGTGAAAAATAAAGTTATAGAATGCCAAATAAATGAGCTGAACGACGAAGGAATAAAGTACAGCAACAGAGCTGGTTAGTTAGTTATAGTTATGAAGTTTAAGCCTCCGTTTCCGAGCAGAACGATATCTCAGAGGAAAGAGTAAGGGACATATAGTATACCAAGAAAAACGGGGAACCCATGCACGAAGATGTTAGCCACAGGATCAACGTACATGGGAACAGCAGGTCGGAAAAGAAGAGGAAGAACAGAATAAAGCATGATAAAGTAAGAGTATGAAATCGAGAAGGAAGCAAAGTGGGCACGAAAGAGAGACGTCCCGAAGGCCTAGCTAATGGCTGAGGTAACCTACACGAGCCCCCAGGGGTTGCCGGCCCCATAACATATGATGGGTGAACCTAACCCTATGGCTCATCCTATGACCCCTAAGGGGGTCCACTTCGTGAAACAGAAGGGGAAGTACACAGAACCTATACCTAACAAACTAAACTTCTCAGAAGGAACTGAGGCCAGCTACAATATTCCCTGCGGAGTAAGTACTCGGGATATCCCTTGGGTTCGTGAAGCCCATTCGTATTCTGACGAGGATAGGGCATAACGATATCGAAACTGCACCGATACTTGGTTTATTGCTTCCTTAGTCATTTTAATATTGCTGTGGGTGAACGAAGTTTACAGCGCGGGTCTTCACCAAGAGGTACTTTTTCTACAGTGCAAACCTGTTCGGATAAAAATCGAATGATGAATTAATCATTAGTTAAAACAGTCTGATTTATTAGAGAATATTTTCAATTGATGTCTAAAATTAATACGCATTTATTATAGTTCAGATTTCAGTTATTGAAAAATGGGTTTATAATGCTTGCAAATTGTATTTCAACGAAAATAAAAAAAAAATATAACTACTATCTGTCAAAAACGTTACTAATAATAAATTTGGTTAGAAAATAATGAGAATACACCACTCTAGTACAAGTTATAGCGGCAAAAATATAATGAAACTGTAGCAAAGTCTACACTGGTATTTAATGCTGTTTGCCATCATTTTTATCAGTTCGACCAACAATTTAATAACAGTGGCCGTCACTCTTTAACTTCTGAAAGTGAAACTTGATACGGAACATCCAAAACTCACTTCCATAGCTCTTCTTTACTTGTAAATTGACATTCGTTCTCATAATCTTTTACCTTTAGTATGGACTAGAGATGCTCAATAGGGTTTTAGTCGGGACTTTGTGGAGGCCAGTGCACGAGATTTTCTTCTGTGAAACATTGATCTGCAAGTCATCATTGACTCACATATGATTCATGGCTTACCTTACCTTGAGTTACCTTGAGAGTCTTCGGAAGAAGTCCAGGTGACGTTGTTCACGTCACCCCACGTGCGTGGAGTCACTCTGCTGGGTGTCTTCTGTGGTGCCGCAGTGCTTAATAATTTGTTTTGCTGAACACTGAGGCTTCTTTTTATATCACTCTGAATGTTGCACCAGGATAATATGTTGTTCTGAAAAGATGCACACTAACTCCGATAACTCATTTCGAGGCCATCTGGTAGAAGAAAAAGCCCGATAATTTTGACACAGAGGATTGCAGCCCAAAACATAACTCCACCACCCCTTGCTGTCGCTGGTAAAGCACACGAGAACTTACGCCATTATAGCGTGCCATGCTCGCCTCCATCCATTAGGGACGTTAAATGTGGCTCGGGCCTGATCGGTCCCAAATGAGTGTTGGGATATCGGTTTTCAGATATGTTAATGCCCAAGAAAATCTCTTGACATATGTTTGCACTTAAAGGGGAACAAACTGTCGGTCACCTGTAATTCAGTACAAGATGCCAAGTTCGTTTGGATACATTTGTGAATCGGGCACTCTCCAAAATTATCTTATTGATTCAGCGAGAGTTTTGGGCCAAAGAACTATAATTTTCCTCTATTCACTGCTTGTTGTTGCTTTTGGTATACTACTCTCATGCTTTCGTCGCTCAACTTCACCACCATTAACAAAGCTTTCCACAGTATGACGATGACTGCTGATAATTTTCGAAATTTCCGGTCGTTCTAAATTCTAAGAATCTGCAAACACTTTTAGCTGACCTACTACAATCTGAAATATAATGCATGCATGATACATTTACACATCATTTTAATCTATTTTCTAACCAAACTAGCTGTCTTTTTAAATTGATAAATGCACTATTCAGTTTTCATCGAAAACTGGTTAGCAAAGTAGAAAACAGGCACCACCTGCAAACACTTTCGACCCTCAAGGTACCGTATTTAGTTTTGAACCTACTTATGAAGAAATAACGTAAAACCGACGTGAATGCACTGGCGACTGATTGCAACCAGTGATGTGGCCGACAGAGCAACGAAAAGGCTTCGAATGTGTATAATCTTCAAACTGGATTAAAGCCACAAATATTTCTATAATGCTACGTTTTTAATTTGAGCAATTTACATAAAATATTCAATACCCGTATCCTTGCATAGCGGTTTGGATTAAAAAATATTCATGATGCCAACCCCTGCAAGTCTCAAATGAAATAAGGGCCACCATTCTCATTTGATAGAACAGTGAAATTTTCTTTTGCTAACCGAACATACGGCGGGATAAAATCTATACTAACTTTTGAACGGTCAACAGATATTTCTTTTTTCAGAGCTCATGATACGCAAATTGTGCAGCTCAGTGAACTACGCACATTAGCACTCATCACACTGGCAGCAACTAAATGTGCGGCGAAACAAGCGAACTTTTCGTGACTTGTCGTGCGAAAAACCTAGCGTCATGCTGAATAATCTACCTGGTGAATCACCTCTTTACGCGATTCATATTACGCTCAAGTTAAACAGAACTAATCGGTACAGCGGCCTAAGCTGACAGGCACACTTCTTGTGGCAATACATTTGCAAGCGTTCGACAATACCTGCATTTACTGTGAAAAGTTTCTCAAGTTTTGATTCTTGAAGCATACTCGCTAAGAAAATTTTTAGAAGCAACCAGTCAGCGTTTGCAGTTCCACCGAATTTCAACAGGACACTGACTGTAACTAGCAGCGTTGAGCATGCTGCAGCATATGGGTGATATGCATTAGGTTGTAAACTTATCAAAATAACTCTAAAGCTCTGATATCAGCTAGATAACTTACAAGGAATGCTCGACATGCCTACCAGCGGGGATTGTCGGTACTGAAACCTAATATCATTCGCTGTATAAGCTTTCTCTAGTAGTGTTATTGTCTTATTAACATCTTTGTACGAGTCGCAGACCCTAAGTGCATGAGTCATTGTAGGAATATGAGGAAGCGAGGCCTGACATACGACAGGCTTCTGACAGCGTTGGTTCAAACGTTTACTGGGTGTCACTATGCATAATAATTGTCAAAAAAATATTCGACGAAGTCAACTGATATATAGGCTCTCGTATCGAATGAGGTTTTCTCTCTCCTTTGTTTGATGTGTACAAGATCGCTCCCTGGAAATGGGCAGTAGCTATCGGATTCGCTCGAGACTACCCAAAAGCTGGCGTCACAATGCATGAGGTTACGTAATATCAGCACAAGAATCACTTCTATAGCCATATTAATTAATCTCAGTACCTCGGGCATCGAAATATCTAAGGCAGTGTTACGGAGGACATCCAAGAAAGAATTAAGGTCTCAGAGGTTACAGACCAATTAAGGAAGGCACCTCTTCTTCAGGATAAACACATGAAAGCTCGTCTATCTTTTGCCCATGAACATCTGCATAAAGATGTAAGCTTCTGGTCATCATTGCTTTGGTCAGACGAGACGAAGCTTGAGCTTTTTGGTCACAGGGACGTTGCCTTTGTTTGGCGTAAAAAATAGGTGAAGCTTTTAAACCCAAAAACACTGTTCCAACTGTTAAGCATGGGGTGAAAATTTGATGTTTTTGGGGCTGTGTCTAGGCCAATGGAACAGGAAACCTAGTGAAGAATAATGGCATCGTGAAACAAGACCAGTACATCAAAATTCGTAGTGAAAATTTGAAGCAGTCCGCGGAAGCTCTCAATTTGGGCCCAAGACAACAACAAGAAAGACAACGATCCAAAACATAATGCCAAATCAGTGAAAAACTTATTTGTTCGACAAGAATGTGAGCGCTCTGGAGTGGCCAAGCCAAAGCCCGGATTTGAATCCGATTGAAAACCCGTGAGAGATCGTGAAGAAAAATGTGAATGCGAGGAAACCCAGAAACCTTAAACAATCGGAACAACTTGCAGTAGAGGAGAGGGCTAACATTTAAAGATGGTTGTAAGAACTACCATAAACGTCTAACTGCTGTCATCGCAAATAAAGGCTTTGCAATTAATTATTAAGCAAGGTAGGTACGAATATTTTTGAACTTCGTAAATTTCCTACTTTGTTAATTATTACCTGCGCCAAGTAGGTTATGTTTTCGTCGTGTTTGTCTGCCTGTCTATCACAAAGATAACTCAAAAAGTTATGAATCGATTTGGACAAAATTTACAGGAATTGTTAGGTATGTTAGGAGGAATAGATGATTAACTATTGGTGAAGATATGTCCATCCGTTTGTTTGTTTGTTTGTTTGTCTGCCTCATTTTTCTCAATGCCATAACTCAAATAGTTATATATGAATTTTTATGAAATTAACACGAGTTGTTAGATATATAACAAAAAATAAATGGCCAAAATTTGGTAATGATCCGTAAGTTCGTGTGTTCGTTTGCCACTGTTTTTAATTTAATGCTTGTTAGCACAATAACTGAATAATATAATGAATGGATCTTTATAGAAACTCATAGGGGTTGTTAGTAATGTTAAAAGACAAATGATCAAATTTTGGTGCAGATCGGTTTGTTCGTTTGTATGTTTGACTCATGTTTGTCATAACGTTTGTTAGCAGTAGACTATAACTCAAGAAGTTATGAACGGATCTTCAAGAAGGCACAATTATTTGATTTTGGAGTTTATACAGAGAAAATTATGGTTTCAGAGCCAATTTGAATTTTTGCTACCGTTGCCTCGCTTGGCGGAGGTAAGCGCTCTCAAAGTGTTCTAGTTCACAGTGAGTACATTTGTTTTTAATATCTTGTTATTATTTTACCTTTTGAATAACCCTCTAAGTTTAACAATTAACAGTTGTTTGAATATGATTGGCATATGAACGAGTAATTTAAATATCTAATAAATATACAAAGGGTATGAATAATTTCGACCTTAACTTATATGCTCTAACAACACCTGAAGCCGTCGAAACCATGCGGGGTTATACTTAACATGCTCTAAAAACCGAAGCTTCGTGAAAGGTGACACCGAGTGTCTATTCTACTACCGCAAATTTCGAAAAACACAAACGGTGGCGTTATAATTCCTCTGCCAGCAGTGAACAACTTTCGGAAGACTATGTTAACTCAAGCATTTTTTTTTACTTGTCGGGCAGAACTGAACAGTGCTAAATGATAAGTAAATATCAGGTCTGCGAAGTCTGATAGACCAAGTCTGATTCCGGCCGGCTTTGACTTCTGCACAGGTCCAGCCAGTTTTCGACTCAGATTCTTGGACCCCGAAAATGTCCGACTCGTGCCCACAGTGACTGGACAGCCATGCTAAATACAGTACCGTCCATGACTAAGGGACAAATTTTCAAAAGTTTATAACTTCCCTTCTATTCATCCTTCATACCTCATCCTTTGATCGTTGATAGTCCTTACGATGTTTATTAATGTGTGAAAATTTGAAAAACCAGGTTTAAAACATAATAAGAAATTTATGGGTGAAAATTTTTCATTTTGAAATTCGAAGCGTCCAAAACTGAGGGGCAAATACATTTGAGTCAATATTCAGCAAATATATAGACAGAAATATCCAGTGAAAACGCAATGCACAATCAATCTTTAGTAAATAGACCCTTGCTTTCAATCACAGCTGCACATCGTCGACTTCATGAACGAATTAGGTCTTGAGAATTTTCGACACTAATTTTAGAACATTCCTCAAGAAGCTTCATCCACAAATCCTCAGTGTTGGTGGGATTTCTTGCCATAACTTTACTCCTACGGTATTCCAAAGATTTTTTTGTAGGATTCAAGGCAGGACTTTGCTGTGGACAATCTATAACTTCAAAGTCTACTGGTCAAGGTAACTCATCACATGCAGTCTCTGCCTTGTGGCAGGGTGCATTATCCTGGATGAAGATAGCCATATCCACACCTGAATTTTGACTAGCAGGCACAAGCGTTCACATGGCTTTGTGAACGAGAGGCGTTGTCCCTTGACTTGAAAACATACCATACACTGTCACACTCCCGCCCCAAATTTTTTAGTCTTGGTTGTACACTTTGCGCTTAATCTTTCACCTACATGACTCTTTAACAAAGTTCTTACTATCACTTCCAAACAGATTGAATTTGCTCTCGTCCCGAAAAACACTTGGGGCCCAATTTTCATATGGCCAGATGACATACCTACGGTACTTGTTTGCATACTCCAATATCCTCATCTTGTTCTTGAAATTTACAAGTGGTTTCTTCAGTGGGCTTCGGGCAAATAAGCCTAATGCTCGTAGTCGTCTCGAAACAGTCTGTAGTGACACATTTACAATGTTGAGTCTTTTATTACCCTGCCTATGTCTGCTGAAGGCTTGAAACGGTCCCTTAATGCCATACGCTGCATAAGCCTGTCCTCTCTAACTGAAGTTTTGCGGGGTCTATCAATTTTTTTTAGGACTAGCAATGCAGCCAATTCCTTTATAAGACATCATAATTCTACCCACAACACTTTCGAACGGTTGAGGTTGACCCTTCTCAAATCTCCCGAACAGTGCAATTTTTCTTGTGCAACTTAATAACGTCTTGTCTTGAGGAGTTATCAACTTTTTGACGTGGTGCCCAGAATTCCACTGCTGCAATATTTATAAATATCTAGCAGAAAAATTTCTTCACTGGAAATGGAGCAGTTTGGATTAAGTGTGTAATTTATTGTTGTTCTTTATATTTTATTTTCCCTTAGTTTTGGACGCTCCAAATTTCAAAATAAACTTTCACTCATAAATTTCTTATTATCTTTTACACCTGATTCAAATTTTCACACTTTGATAAACATCTTAAGGTCTATCAATGATCAAAAGATGAGGCATATATGATGAATAGAAGTAAAGTTACAATAAACTTTTGAAAATTTGTCCCTTAGTTATGGACGGAACTGTATTATAAAGAGACTGTAGTAGTGACACTCGCGTCATTTTGTGAACAAAATGTTATGTTTTCCTCCAAAAGGAAACATTCGACGTCGACTGTTAATATTGGCTAACATTCTCTGGATGAAACAAGTGAAGTATCCATGAGGCAGCAGTTGCATGTTGCAACAAACGGAGGTACGAGTCACACACATGCGAATCTTCCATCGACTCGACACCATTACGCCTTTATATTGAAATAGCTGTTGAATTATATTGCACTCCTACTACTGTTTTATTACACGGTAAGTTTACGGAAACGCGAGGTTTTAATTTAGCTTCTATTGCTGTTCGGAATTAAATTTCAAGTAGCTATCTTACTTTTAACTGTGAGCAAGAGAAGCGCTCGAGTGACAGACGAAATGAAAGACTTGGCTTTACATATCGAAGGACTAACGACGCAGGACGGAAACCCGAACTAGCTATATCACATGGAAGACTTTATAAATATATATGTATGTTTTATGACTTGAACAGGTTAACAGAGGGCGCAAAAAATCCCATACCTAGCTATCCGATAAAAAATATGGAAATAAGGCAATGATACGGTTTCTTTAAGTATACGCCGTATGAAGCAGTGCGCGACTATGAAAGCATGTAAGAAGCAATGTATAAATGAAGGATTAAATAAAGCTTACAGAAAGTGAAGTAAAGAGCTGTTGTTACTTCCGATATTAAAAGTAGAAGTCTTCTAGCTTAAGCCTTCCTGCTCGTCGAGTACACTGTGATCCAAAATTTAATAAGAAAGACAGTAAGCTAGAAGAAATAATTGTCTACTGCCCGTGACAATCATCACCTCGTGAGTGCCCCGTTGATTATTTGCCGAATTTATACGTCGTGACCCGAGAGAAAAAACTTATAAAATCGGACTCTAGAAGCTGCATACATACTGTCCCGATTTCAGGAAGTGCTTCAAGGAAGAAGTGCATCCAGATGAAAAGGTAAGGATCCAATTTTCACCATCTTCTGCAAGCTGGTCATCGATCTCTACGAAAACTTGAGTGAATTACAAAATCTGCAACTTAGCTGAATTTTCGCTTATTTCCTTCAAAGCGGACACGAAATCTATATATTAATACGCTAGTACCTACGTACGTACTTACCTTTTGTGTCACGCTCTTCATCACTAATAGATACAAGAAAATTTGAGCTTTATTGAGTTCGGGAAGCTGGCGTATCCCATAATACGGCGAGTGTCAGTAATCTCTCGACCACAGGCCAGGTCTTTTTAATTATCTTTATACGCCTAAAAATTCCAAGTATAAATCTATGGGAACCTGTATCATGGTTTACTGCCAAAAGAATTCCACGGGTCCAGTTAGACAGGGGCAGCTTCAGTAATTATCAGCAAAAAGGCTGGTCGTATAAGATATACATCGAATTTCGATTTTTTTTTTTTTTCAAGTTGATGGGGAATTACCATTGTACAATGGTATGAAGCGCCTTGCCAGACCGTGAAAGTTTCACGGGTGCAGCTAGTAAATAAATACACCAAGCGTTTTATTATATTAGGATACTTTCCCTGAACTTACCCTTTTATTTTGCGGAGCTTTCAACGATCTACGCGAAAGTCGTCTTCAAGGCTGAAATATTCAATTCGAGAATTTTCGCAAGCTGTTATAAGAAGTTATGCAGTATCTAAAATACGTAGAGAGATTTGTAAATACCTATTGTGGCAATGATTTATCGCTGAAAAGCTTGATTCTATTAAACGTCTTCGTTTGTTCTTCGTTTTGTTACCAATATTATACTACACAAGCAGCACCCCTGAAACTTTCACGGTCAAGCGAGGCGCTTCAGATAGATCAGCGAAACATTTACATTGTATCATGGCAATTCCCAACAACTTCAAAAACAACACCGAGATTCGATGTATATATCTTATATGACCAGCCTTTTTTCTGATAATTACTGAAGCTGCCCCTGTCTAAGTGGACCCGTGGGATATATTCATAAGTTCCTCTATCTAACTGGACCCGTGGAATCCCTTTGGCAGCAAACCACGATACAGGTTCCCAAAGATTTATATTTCAAAATTTCAACCGTATAAACGTCATTAAACAGACCTGGCCCGTGGCTACAGTTCATTTACAGAAGATAGTTCCTTCAAATTGGGGTGTATCCGCTGCTCTCCTAAATTTCCAGGCTTGTGACGTCAAAATTACGTAAAACAATGAAGAATGAACAGCGAAAATCGCCAATATCGGCCTCTCGCGTTAGCTGTAGCACAGATACCGGATTTTGCATGTAAGGCGAAATGCAAGTTGAACATTGAATTCAGGCGTAACACACGAAGGAACGAACAAAGAAACAATGCTATTAATATTATAGAAGATAGAAATTGTTCCAATCAACTGAGTGGCCAGTTATTTATTTAGATTTCTAACAACCCACTCAGTTATAAGAAAAGCGTCATCAACTCCCTCGTCAACCGAGATTTTAACGTATGCAGCAATGAAGAAATGAACTCAGAACTGGACGCTATTACTAATCAACTCATCGAAAATGGCTAGGTACCCAAAGAAACTGATCAAATCATCAATTTCAATTAGAGCAGATCAACTCCAGCAACTAACACAGAAAATCAAAGTTCATTTACTACAGTTAGTTATGTCAGACAATAGAGCCTGCAGTTGAACCATAGTGACGTCACACAAAAATGTTACCAGCCAATAGCATCACTCCTTTTGCAGTGGGGTATCCTGGGTAATCCCAAGACAGAGGAGGCATTTTGGGTTATTGCCAAAATGGTGTCGTGGGTGCGAGCAGTGAAGTGTGTGTCGTGATTGTTTTTTATATAAACGTTGGTAAAATTGCTCAGTTGCAGCTTATTGTGCTTTTCAGCGTGAGTGTATAATATTTTACTTTATAACCTGTTGTAAAGCAAAGTTTTCTTGGTGAATGAAAATAGTCTAATTTTGTCTGTTTTAACACATGCGAAACATTACCTTACGCGTAAAGCATTCGCTTCAACTTTGGTAAACATTTTCCGATGATTCCCTCAGTTCCTTTTATGGCGCTGGAAATCAAGATGCGATACAATACATCAAATCTATGGTCTATTATTTTCCTTTACTTACCTATGTAATTAAGTGTATGGATAGTTCCAGTTTGGAATACTTATTGATAAACAATTGGCGAGGAAGTATTTCTGGTATACTGTAGTACAACGAGCCGTCGCTCGCGGCCTCATTTGTGTACATCAGAATAGTGACACTGTGGTGGCTCATTGGCTGAAATTTACGTCAGTAATAGTAGTAATAACAGCTTGTGCAATTTTCTTCAAGATCCGTTCATAACTATTTGAGTTATACTGCTAACAAACGTTATGACAAACATGAGTCAAGTGAGTCAAACATATAAACGAACAAACCGATCTGCACCAACATTTAATCATTTATGTCCTTTAACATTACTAACAAATCCTATAAATTTTATAAAGATCCATTCACTATTTTTCGAGTTATTGTGCTAACATGCATAAAATCAACAACAGTGACAAACGAACGAACAAACGGATCATTACCAAAATTTGGTCATTTACTCTTTGTTATATACCTAAGAACTCATGCTAATTTAATAAAAATCCATCCAAAACTTTTTGAGTTATGGCATCGAGAAAAATGAGGCAGAAAAACAAATGGATTGACGGTTCTTCACTAAAAGTTAATAATCTATTCCTCCTAACATAGGTACCTAACAATCCCTGTAAATTTCGTCCAAATCGGTTCAAAACTTTTTGAGTTATCTTGGTAACAAAACACGACAAACACGACGAAAACATAACGTTTTTGGCGGAGGTAACAAAACAAATGCGTTTCCTAGAATCAAAGCTTTTCATCGATGTATGATAATTGCTACAATAGGTACTAACAAATCTTGGAAATTTACAGACCTCATCTAAACTCCTTGTTGTGAATAAAGTTTCGACCAAGCTCTCCAAATACGTAGCAAAAATCGAATGAGTATCTTAGACACAGTATAACTACTGATAACAACTTGAACAATTCTCGAATCGAATTTCCACCCTTGAAAACGACTTTCGCACGGATCGTCGAAAGCGCGGCAAAATAAATTGACAAGTAAAGAAGAAGTATTATTGAGAAAATCCCAAAAATCTAGGATACTCACACACAAGATCAACGCGCATAGGAATAGGAAATCGGGAAAGAAGAGGAAGAACAGACGTAGCTTCAGTTAGAGATGAAAATAGGATGAAGCAACGTCTAGTCAAAAAGGAATCAAGTCCTGACAGCCTATCTGATGCCAAGATAACCTATGAGTCCCTCCTGGAGGCCCACCACCTCAAAATATAGGATAGACAAAGCCAACTACATTAACCCTATGGCCTGCGGCCCACTCTGTGGTCCTAAAAGGGTGATAGTAGTAACAGAACAATAATGTTATAGAAAGCCAAAATCTCAATCTTGTAAAGCATATTTCCTGAGTTTTCAACAATTTCAGGAGTAACTGGTGT
>LQNS02000211.1:6216877-6227997 GCA_001587735.2 Parhyale hawaiensis | reverse complement strand
CAAACCCCTAAATCCAGGGCAAGAGTCTCGCAACCGCAGCACTGGCTTTTCAAAGTTCGGGATCATCAGCTCAGAAACATGGCGATGGCTAGAGACGAGAGTCTCCGAACATAGTACAAGGTCATAATTGTAAGAGGCTACAACTAGTTCAGCCAAATTACCATATAAACCCCGAACATTAGTGTACAAGACCAGGCACGAGCGAGACTCAAAACCACGAGGACCGGGGTTCTCTTCCACGTCCGGATATCTAGTTATCAGGCACGCAAAGAACAATAAATGAACATACACCATGAGCAAAGGGAATCATCAAAAACAATACAAAAAAGCAAATCGACAGTCATGATAGCAACGAGAGCGGCTAGCTATCCACGCGCCCCAGACCCTGCCATCACCAGTACGGGCTTTGGCCGAAAAGAGAAGAGAAAGGAAAAGAGCATCAGGTGGTACTACCTGAGGGAAGGAAGAGAAGAGCAGACTGCGGAAGACTGAGTACCCAGCTATGGCACCAGCCTGTTCGTCTCCTCTCAGGGATGCCGTTGGACCATCCGTCTTTAGAGTGGCATTTCCTCCAACTCAGGGGCTACCCAGAGCCCCAAACCCAAAGCCAGCTCATACAAATAAAGGGGCGTCCGGTGGCCGGACAATGGGGGCGGCCTGGTGACGCGCAGGCCACGCCTATGGCCTGCGCCTATGCAATAGCTACTTACGCCACCTAATAGTGTCTTTTTCTGAAAGAAAACAAGGTGTCTACCCACATATGAGTGACAATTTGTTGCATTTGCCGTTCCCAGACGGTGTCATGCAGTGACTTGAAGACACAAGCGCATAATTGACAGCACTGAGCTAAGTTGCCTAAGCGGATGTCGTACTTTCATCGGGCAAATAGCAACAAACTTTGAATATCCCGGTAAAAACTAAACTATACTCCTGTATGCTTCGAAATGTAAATCTAAAAGCGGTGAAGGGATTAAACTTAGACGTGACGTGTAGTACAGCACAGACATGCCTGGAGCAATTAGGACTGAACACCATAAACACAGTGCAACTCTGGACCTCTAACAAATTAACGTTTGTAGACAACACTCCAAGAAAGATATTTTGTCCCTAACTTCAGAAAAAATATAAACTTCGTATGTTCAGTAACAGCAAAGAAAGCCCAAAGATCAAGATTTGTTCTTGAGAAAACGTGCTTTGAACTTCGCACAAATGAGTCTTCATTTCAATTTGAAGAACGAATATGTAGGTACTAAAACCGGAGTGCCATTCGCAAGAATCGGAACAAATAATGCTTAGCGATTGCAACACTGACAAACTTTTTGATGCATGTAGGTGTTTCACAGAGAAGTAGATATCAGGATGCACGTAGGAGTTTCACAGAGTAGATATCAGAGTGGGTCCAAGGGTGGTTTTATAGGGTACGTCACGTGTCCCTCAGCTAATCGCTGCGCTGCGTTATTCATACACTAGACGCGTTGGACATAGGTTTGCCCTAAGTCGTTAACGCCGGCAACACGTCCAAGTACGCTACACGTAAGTTGTTTTTATTTTATATAATCGCTCTGTGTACGTTACTAATATGTCCTGTATACGTTCAACTCCCTATGATCGCGCTAGTTGCACTCCCAAGAATGGAAAATACGTCGACAGTTCAACGTATGTCATCAGAATTTTCACTTCAGGCATACGCCGGCCAAAGTGTCGCAGTGGGGCAGGGTCGTAACTTAAATAATAACATAGATAACCTAAATGTAATAGAATTTAATCACTTACCTACACATGCTGAACCGATACAGAAATACGTAGTTTCTTGAAAATCTTTCGCCTACACCAAGGACTACTCTATATAAACTGTATTGTGCATGGTAGGTACTTTTAAGTAATAGCTTAGAACATAACACACATTCCTAGAACAGCCTGTGAGCGCAGCTCATGGTAGACAACACACCTGGTGATGTCACAAACCTTTTGAATGACAAAACAGGCTGGAGAGAATGCTGTGCAATAATAGGCAGAAGAATAGCGTTGCAGTACTGCCTGATGCTGGCAGCAGTGAGAGCCACGGTCGCTATCACCATCGTCACCACCAGGAGCTGGTTCTTTCGTGGCTGCTTCAGCGTTATCATATCGGCCGCTGTTATCAGCGGATGAGGAAGCAATCTTTTCAGAGCGGCGTTTCGGCAACTGCCTATCGCTGCCCGGCTGACTGTCGCTTCTGTCGTAGTATCTTGTGTTGCTAGCTTGGGGAGCGGAAGAGTCCACTGAAGCACTTGTTTCAAACTGTGCATCACCTCTCGGTGTCTTCCTTGCTCTCATATTAGGACTTGGCCACCGTTCGTCAGAGAAGTTCACCCGCCGAGACTCATTTTTCCATGGAAGAGCAACACTGTCCCCGTAGGAGTTGATGCTTCGACGGTTACTGAAACTTCTGTCACGATGAGGTAAGTGTTCATCTTCTCTCCAAATTGCGTCATCCTCAGAGAACCATCGACGACTCGGTTTTTCTCTACGGTTGAAGTAACGCCCAAAGTCAGAATCGTTTTCAGCGTCACAGAGCGCTTTCCAAGAATGTCGACCGGGCAAATACTGCCCGTTCCATCTTCGCAGTGAAGTACCGGTACCTTCCTCGTAGCTGCGGAACCTTTCATCATCCCAACGAATTTGGCGGTTTTGTGGAAACCCTCTCCGAAGCATGTCTCTTTCGGCGAGAGAGTCCCAATATGAGGGTTCTTTCCATGGCAAGCGAGCCACGTCCCACCTCGAATGATAAGGCTCCAAATCATCGAATTCCCTACCTCCTCGGTGTAAAATGTCACATCGCGACAGATGGGAAGGATGTCGAAATTTTGAGTATCGAAAGTGACGGTATTCTTCGGAACGCGTATTGCCAAACCTGCATCCATCACGTCCGTAGTTCACCTCATCATAATCACGGTAACCATGCTGATCGAATCTTCTGTAATTGGAAGACCTGCACGGGATCCATTCTTCCTCCTGACTGGACCTTTCAATCCAAGAGCTGCGATCATGGTCATCGGCTACTGTAACAAAAGGCTTTTTCAAAATTGGGCGGCGTCGAACACCTCCAGATGGAACATTGCCCGAACATGAAGAATCAACACCATCAGTATAATCAGATTTTAAAAGAGACTTACTGGACGTTGGGGAAGAACTTTCTCTAACGGTCGCATTATCTCCGGATTGTTCTGTCTCAGAGCAAAGATCACGGCCGTCCGAAGATACGGCGCTGGACACTTCGACAATGGAGTCAACGACGGGGGATAGGGTCAATATATTACAAGTAGACAAGGTTTCGCTATTGTGTTCGCTAGCAGAAATGTCTGACGCAACTTCATCGCTAACGTTTTTCAGAGACGAGGTTAAAAGACCACTTGTGTTTTTCACGCGTAAATCGGACTCAACACGAGAATCACTACGATATAGGCCAGTGCATGCTTCGACACTACGACGTACATCAGGGCCACTGACACTGGTAAAACTCGCCGGCCTGATGTCACTTGAACCAGCGCTGATATTGTCAGTAGTAGAAATGCTTCTTGCGCTTTCATGCGAGTCTTTATCCGACGAACAGACACAACTCAAAATTCCTTTCGGTATAACCGAGGGTTTACTTAAGCCCGCTGTAAACGGTTCTGATGCTTCCAACGACGATCGATTCAGAGCTGGCTCATTTGTACAGCAAGTCAGGCTTGTCGCTTGTCGAATCTTCGATGAAGCTGTTATTGCAGACGACCCATTTCCACGATTCGAACTAGGCACCTGTCGGGTCTGCGGCGAGGTTTCCTTTGACGTCGTAAGAGATCTCCGAGTCTCTCCAGGGGGAGCATCTCGCACTCCACTTTGGGAAGAATCTAAGGATGCGGAGGAGGTGGAAGTGCAAGGCCGCCCATCTCCCTCCCCACCCTCACCTCCTCCTGGAGGAGGGGAAGATGGGAAGGCACGTCCAGAGCTACGCCAATCAGGAAAACGGGGAGGTTGTGAGGCCAGTGGGAGAAGTCTGGAGAATACGGAAAAGGGAGTCAAAAGATAGACCGCTCTCTCGAAGAGGATGCCGCTGACGGTGATGAGAAGAAGAGCGAGCACAGAGAATATGCGGTGCGATACACTGCACAGCAGCAGGAACAGCAGCACAGGCGGTACAGCTAAAGGAACAGACTGAGTGCTACAGGCGCTGCTTAAGCACTTGATATCAATGGTGAGGGTTCTCTAGACAGTCCCTTACATACCACATCTGCAAGACATAGCAGCGAAGTTCTGCACTTAGTAATGTAACAGCATTATTACCGTTGCTTATTGCTCCTGCTGGTGGGATTGCACTCGACGATGAAGAAATTTGAGGTCACGGGAGCGTTAACGACTTCGTGATTGGTTTCAGCATGCACCAAAAATAGCTGCAGAATTCTAAGAACGCTAAAACTGTCCACTGCGGTCAATGACGGTTAGGTATTAGCTCATTAAATGAAACTTTCGGACGACACAGTAACACGATCATTCCATTTTAAAACGTGAACCAAGACAAGGCTATATTGCGAAAATACAGAGGAGATCCCACTGTACCTAAGGAAGGTATACGCACTATCAAAGAAGCATAACCAATGCCAACAGAGTCGGATGACCAGGCGATTACCAATTTTTAATAAGTCCAATATCAGAAAAAATATAATACACAGTGGCGTTCACTTTGTCATGAAAGTTCTACTTAACTCGTAAGCTTTTCAATTTTCCGACCATGTGGCCAGAGTTCACTGCATGCACGCTATCTAGTCAGGGTTATGCGTCAGTTTTGATATACCCAGCAAGCAACAAGAAACACGGTAGCCCTAGTCAAGTACGTAGCAATTCACGACAATGTCGACACAGCACCGAATATAGATTTAATTTCGTCAAGGCTATCCCTAAGCTTTGTTAAATATCCAGTATCAAGAAGGACGACAGTTGAGTACAATCCAATGAAATGAATAATCACAAACATAATGACAAACGCGGACAGACAAAGATCCAAGCTTGCACAAGCGTTCGTCTCACAGAAACTAATCCAAAACTTCACTTCTCAAGTCTTTTCTTTTGATTTTTACACTTTTTTCGAAATTTCAACTCGCTCAGCTGCAAATAAATGAATGCAATCAATCTTGTACCGAAGTACAACTAGATTTTCGTAAGATATGCTTCGAAATCAAGTGTACTTGTAAGCTACCAGAGGAGGTATGCAACCTGTAAACAATAATCATACGTTACGTACATTTTAACATCGAATCCACATGCTGAGCACACATGATCTACTTCATCACAAAGCCTCCAGGAAGCTGGATTACAGGACCCCAGTCAAAATTTGAAAAGAGTTCCAAAAAGCTTCCTGCCATTGTCGGATAAATTCGAGTAAAATATCACATTTCATACTTGTTTGTACACAGCAAAGTAGACAAATTAATATGTATTTCCAATCATTTTGCCATAGTAACAATATAACCTCCTGATCAAAAGTTCAAGACCGCTTGAAAATGTAAAAAAAAAGTAACGTCTTAGTGAAAAATAAACTCCTTTGACTAGGAAGCGGTAATTCCAAAGGGTAAACGAAGAAAAAGAGGAAAAGTACATGCTGTAACAATTTATTAAGAAATGTACCGTACATTTTTGTCAAAAAATGAGTGCATCATGTGATCAAATTTATAAGACCAGGGTAATAAATGTTTAGTTCTAGGGCAATTTCCGGCGTTTCGGATCAGTTACAGGCTTACACTGTTATGTGAAGGTGTCACTATGCCCAAAGCAAACTCTCCAAACTAAAACGTGGTCGAAATGTTGAACTGCATAATCAAGGTTTGTCGCTGCGTGCAACCGCAGCTGCGAATCACCACGATAAAACTGATTTACAACTTCCTGAAGAACCCTGAGAATTATGGAACAGCAAAATTTAGTGGTAAACCGACAAAAAATTTCCCCTGCATTGAGTAGGAGAATTAAACGGGTTGTTTCTCAATACAGATGACGGTCTGCCAGGTTAATCAAGGCACACACACTTGCTGATTACAGTTCAATAGCCACCAGGCGACACGAAAAAAGGACATGAAGAACAAAAAGCGTCTGAAAGGTCCTCGGTTTACGCGTCACAAGGTGGCCCGTTTACAGTTTGCTCGAAAGCACCAAATATGGGACATTGAAAAGGGGTCGAAAAAAAAAAAGTTTGTTTTCTGACGAAAAAAGTTCAATCTAGATGGCCCTGATGGCTGCCAACGGTACTGGCATGACATAGAGATACCTTCTGAAATGTTTTCCAAACGTCACAGCGGTGGACGCTCCGTTATGGTGTGTGGTGCCTTTTCATACAGGGAAGCAATGAAGCTTCAGGAGGTGCAGGGTCGTCGAACAGCTGCTGGTTATGTCGGCATTACAAAAATCATCTTTCTCAACGGAGGGCCCGTTTGTGGGGTGATGAATAGTTTTTCCAGCAGGAAAATGCAGCAATCCACACTGCCCGTCAGACTATGACTTTCTTTCAAGAAAATGGGGTCCCTGTTATACGTTATCCAGCATTTGAACCCAATAGAAAATCGTTGGGATAGATGGCGAGAGATGTGTACGGAAATGGTAAACAATTTCTGACAGTAAACGAACTTCGTGATGCCATCTGTAGGACATGGGACAACATTCCACTGACCCTTATGGAAATCCTCACTTCTAGTAGGCTATGACACAAAGAATTTTTGAGGTTATCAACAAGTTGTTGTTATTATTATATTGGTATTGTCCCGCTATTTCTGAAACTTAGACAATAAATAGCGATCTAAGATGATTTACTCGGCTTACAGCTGGAACCACAACGTTGTGCTCGGGTGGCAAGAGATGAAGCACGAAAAGCGAAGAAGACAGAAGAAAGAAGCCCCCGTGCTGACGGTCCCTTCTATGGCCCTCCGCACGGGCGAGGTGAGAGCCCCGCAGAAAAAGTCGGTCAGCTCGATCGGAGGTCCACCTCGCGGGACAGAAAGGCAATATAGAGAACCTACCTACCTACCTCTACAAACTTACCTTTTCAGCAGGATCTGCGGCCAGATGCTACATCCTCTGCGAAGAGGGCACTCGGGACCCTTGGGTGCGTGATACCCAAACATACTGTGGCAGGGAAAGGGCCCGCCACAATATGCCGCTGACGGCAGGTTATCAACAAGAATGGAGGTAGTACTAATCACTAAGTTCAAACGTTGCTCACCTCAAGGTCCTTGTCGAAAGGTTACCTATGATTTCTGTTTGTCGTCTTATAGGCTAATGTTGATCAATTGAAAGCTCATTATTTGACAAAAATGTACATTTCTTACTAAATTGTTACACCACGTATTTTTCTTTTTTCTCATCTTCTACCTTCAGGAATTACTGATCACTAGTCCAAGGAGTTTATTTACCACTACTAAGACGCAGTTATTTTTTACATTTTCAAGAGGTCCTAAACTTTTGATGAGTTTTTCCAGTAAGGATTTACCCCAGAGAGTAAATAAAAAAAAGTAAAGAACTAAAATTTAGTTATTTTTCACAGATCATAATAGACACCTCCTTAGCCCCGAAACTATAATGCACATACTTTCTTTCAATGAAGTTCAAAACATGGTTCTTTCTAAGAGATATCGACATTTAACCCATTAATTAACTTCCAATTTAGACCTCCCTTTTCGTAGCTAGAGCACTATTGATGTCTCCATTCTCCACATGGGGATGGTAACGCTTATGAATTGGGCAGTATAGAGTGATGTGCTTAACCCTACATTTGCAGTCGCTTGGGGTGGACGCCTCCAACAATACACTACGGAAATCTAGTATCCAATTCGAGCAGTTCAGGGTCACGTGTCCCTTATAATAAAAGTGCGCTAACATTCCGAAATGTAGGCCGGCTTCAGCTCACTACGCTAATCTGCACATCCCCCGACGCGTGCAGTAAGCTGAACAGTTTGGAACAATTCAAGTGCCCAAATCACTTCGCATTCCTATTGTAAAAGTATAAGAATTTATCCCACATCTATGAGTAGGTATCTAAGTAGTGACCGGTATCGGATAATCACCTTAAAGTTGCCGATTGCGATTTACTGATTTAGTACAATTAACCTATTATTGACGACGTTAAGCATAATCTACCGCAGAAAAAACTACACTTCAAAAACTGAACTACAAAGACATAGTTTACCTGAGCGGTAACGAGTACAGCTCCTGTCTGAGAACGGAAGCGGTCGATAAATACCTCACGAAATGACAAATACCAAGTTGAGCTAGTGCGAGTGCTCGCCAGCAGCTTTTGTCTAATGCTACAAACAGGTGTCGGATGCGCCATGCCCGCCACCCCGACCCAATCCCCCGGTGCAGCCAGTATCTGACTCCTACTGCAGCTTCAGGTACCACTGTACCTCTCGATGGTACTCGCAACATATGCTGGACACACTACTGCACCTCACGCTGATACAACATACACTGGACACCCTATTGCACCTCAAAATATAAGCTGGACACACTACTACACCTCACCCTGGTACTTGCAACATATGGAGAAATTACTGCATCTCACGCTAGCACTCGCAACACTTTAGATGTACCTACTGCACTAGCACTCGTAGTACATATTGGACACTTTATGTATTAAAACTCGTACCAATACTCTAAACCAGGGATTACTTAACCTCAGTTTTCCACGCACCCCCAAGTGAAAACTACTACCAGCATACGAACCTCCTACCACTAAAATAGCGTCAACTTAGATTATGCAGTCATTGACTACAGCAGTGCAGAACTTTATAGCGTCCAGCGCATTGCCATTTGATTTAGAGAATAGAATCAATAGCATACCTATATCGCCATAGGCCTATCATATAATAATTGGGCACTCGCGTAATATCACTACCAGGAACATACAGTAAATTTTCAATGCAATTCTCCAGAATCTATTGTTGAGTTGGCTCGAGTGATTGATTACACTGAACTGTAATAATATTACGCTGCAGTCATCCTTATTGAAAAATAAAATCTAAAGCTTTCCCTGATTAAAAAAAGGTACCTTTGTCAATAATTAAACTTTTTTCCATTATAAAATTGCTGTAAAAGTTGAATAAAACATACATTTTCCTCTTACAACTTTAAATGTTAGTAATCCGTACCATCAAAACGATAATATAGTGCCACAGTAGCTACAAACGTCATGAATTAGTCATCGACCGTGCGTGGACCAACCAAGAGGGGGTGTCTGGGTTCGTATGCCGCCGCAATGGGAAGCACTGCTCTGCACGAAACATACAGTACATATATAATGCATACTAAGAGACACAATGACAGGACAAGCAGCTGTAACATTAGGTACATCGTCCAGCTACGTGCAAGAGGTGAAGTAAGATACTGCAGCACACGTGAACACAACACCCGAGAGTAAAGAGCGAGAGTGAATATACCTGGTTCAAGCCTCCCTGCCCGCAGCGTACGCTACCCGTGATGAAGAACACGGTACTAATTAGTGCTAACCAAATGAGACAAAAAGAACATCTGCTGAAGCTTCAATGCGCTATCCCTACGAAACATGGACAGTGTCCGGATAGCTTCATGTGAAGATCCCCCGTGCCATTTACCCCTTCCGCCCGGAACGATGTAACCCTTTGTTGCTAAAAGTAGCACATCACAACCAATTAAAAAAACATTTATGGTAGTTTAGGCTAAACCTAAAGAGACTGAACGTATTTTGGTTTCCCAATCGGAATTTTTAAAGCGATTATTGGTCATCATCCGATGCCGTCACCCTATGAACATCAGAAATATGCTCATGATATTCTAATAGGGCTACAGGACAACTATTCGACGTCTTGCTTCAGTGGCCATTGGAAACAAGGTTCCGTCGATAGCTAGTTTTTCCTATCTAGTGAGTGTAACTGTATACCGGTAACTATAGGTTGGGTATTGTCATGCCGGTGCTACAGTATACAGTCACACGCTCAACTTGATGAGAGGATGTGCAGTAGGTACCTACGTCGGCCCGATACCCAGTAAAAGTAGGTAGTATAGGGATAGGGCAGCACCAATGACGTGCATGATGATAGCTGCACGTCCGCTCAGTAGGTTGAGTACACAATTGCATAGTGTGGCCATAGCCAAAGGGCGGCACTGCGATCACTACTGTGAGCTACTCAACAACATTAATGATTTTGATTCCATGCTAGTAAAAGTAAAAAAAAAAACACGTCAAAACAGCAAGGGGATCTTAACAAGAAGGCGACCCTCCATACGCACAAAAAAGACCCAAGCCTGATGAAGCAGTAAACTGTTCTTCATTAACATGAGATTTCTAGTCCCCATCACCCGATCAGGGCCCGTACTCTCTTAGGACGGCCCAACATGACCCCATCCCTGAGGCACAAGCCTGAGCAAAACTACATAAAAATCTCCCTGTTCTGAAGCGAGCATAGTATAGGAAAATGAAGACCAAGATATGGCGCATGCCTCCGTTATTTCTACTTTCGAAAGTCTCCAGGCCGTAGTCAATGATAGGCTACAGCAGTACTCCATGAATAGGACGCTGGCGATATGCTTAGCACAGAGATAAGCTATAGAGAGCTAAAGAAAAATTATTTATTCTAGTACTCTCAATCAGCAATTTCATGTATTTCCTATAGCACAACATAGAGTTGTAATCGTCTGTAATCGTCAACAATTTCAAGACATATCTGCAAACTAAAACAATCTAAGGGAGAAAAGAGTTAGCGAGTACAACTAAACAAAACTGTGTTCTTGCAATTCACTACAGTGTTGCAGCGATGAAGCAGTTGGCACAGCCGAATAATGACAATTTCAGCCAAGACATAGATTTTTTAACAACGGCTTTGGGGACCCTGTTGCTGTGTGCATATCCAACACCGCGTAGAGCTGTCTGTGAATTAGATTCCAGGTTGCGCAGCTGACCTAACAATCGTGAGCGTTACAACAGCGGTACACTCTTCTCTGTATCTATACGAAACACGGTCGCACATACCATCTAGTGTACCTGATAACTCCATTATTTCTGCCGAATATATACATCGCAGCCATTGTGCAGTACGGCACGTGCCTATATGTACGCAGACTACCTAGTGTACCACAGGCATGTA
>LQNS02000211.1:6198723-6216870 GCA_001587735.2 Parhyale hawaiensis | reverse complement strand
CCATCTAGTGTACCTGATAACTCCATTATTTCTGCCGAATATATACATCGCAGCCATTGTGCAGTACGGCACGTGCCTATATGTACGCAGACTACCTAGTGTACCACAGGCATGTACCTGCTAACAAGTTTGTAGCAGCACCGTGTACCGCCGCACCACCAGCAACACCGTACCATATGTTAGCATCAGCAGCAGCCGCAGCTGGAGTAAATGCAGCAATTGTAGCTGTAGGCAGCAGGCAGACAAGCATGTCTATACACATACACACGCACACGGACACACGAGTAAGTGCATCTAAACAACACACAGCATCAGCGGTTTCAGCTTTGCGGCATTTGGCACACTAAACGCAGCAAATAAACGGTTCAATTCAAAACGGGGGTGAGAGGGACAGGATGCTTCGGTAGACTTCTCAAAAATTCTCCCTCACCTTTACCCTCAAAGATCGAGGATACCCTCATGCCCACACACAACCGACAAAGCTTTCCTACCATAAAGTTCACACATTAGCAGCACATACATCAGCTCAGTGCACAAATATCTTATGGTTCGTTCACAAGCAGCCATAGCTCAGTATTATGGGGGATATGGTTGCGCACGGAACGTGAATCGGGAGAGACGACAACCACGCACGACGGCGACGGAAGCGGCACTGAGATGGAAGATGAATGGAAGGGAAGACAAGGGCAAGTCCAGCGGGCGGGCAGCGCTGTATCTCGAGTACGAGCGTGTGTGGGCCGCTCTTACCCTCGCTCCTTCCTCTGTACGGACCCCGCAGTCGTGAGGTGCAATCTACCGCTGCTATGCCTAACAGATAATGGTTGCGGTTAGTAAACCACGACTCGAACATGATCAACTCTGAGGCAAGCAGAAGTATATTCCTAGCTAAGGCCTTCGTACGCACAACGTTAGCTGCCATACAAGGAGAGGGGAAGGAAGTATTGACATGTAGCATGTCAAGTAAAACGAGAACTCCTATGCATAGAGGCAGCAAACGAGGAACAACGAGTAGCAAAAAAGATGAAAGAAGCCAAATGAGCACGACCAGAAGGAAATGTCAAAGATCTAACTGAGGGTAATCGATGGGGCCCTATAACATAGCATGGGTGAACCGAATGAACACACTTCTGGCTATTAGCCGTCCTATGCCCCTCAGAGACCACGCAGTATCAATAGACTTTTCAATACTTTATAACCACCGCCAAGGAGATAATGTTTTTAGATTAGATAGGCAACAGTAGACAGACCAAAAGGCCCATTCCCAAAGAGCCGCCGAGACTTACGCCCCCGCCCTCTGTGAGCTACATATTGCCATTACTTTGTCAGTATCATTTAGATAACTAAAGAAAAAAGACGAAAAAGGGGGAAAAAACTCAGCCAAGGAGACGATCACGCAAACACGATTAGTAGCTGCAGATCTGCGAAGCTTAAAGACGTCAAATTAGTTCGGGCAGAAAAGATTATGGATTAAGGTGGCCTCCGAATCTTTGATCGTTAAGAGCTTGTGACTCTTGGAGGTGTCCTTAGCTATGGAGGATGTCTCTTCCAATGTTTGTCAAGACGATGAACTATATATAGGGTTGATAGGCACGATTAGAAATTGTTTGGCCAACCGTCGCTTTAAAATAAGGCGAATTGTAAAAAGCGCGCATTTCCAAAAGTTTGTTGATTCTGAAAACGAAAGAGCGACAAACACGAAACTAGCCGGTAAAACCGAAGAAAATACGTTATCAGACGCAACGTTTTTTCAAAAATTTTAATTTAGAATGCGCAATAGATACCATAATTATATTTAGAGTGAGGGACTAATAAAACTATTTTTTCCCCAAGTATGATGGATCTTCTAAAGAGATCCATTCCTCTTTGCAAAGCGCAACAGACTTCACTGAAGAACAGCGATGTGTCTAACGCTAACACCATTAAAAAAAGACACAAATGATTACATTTTGGTGCTGATAAAGAAAATCATAGTTTTCTCAGAGTGCTCTAGTTTAATATGTGGATACAACTATTTCTGTGACATTATAGAAGAAGAAACCTCTTGTAATGCAGGGGCCACACTAGGCACTCGTACGAGCAACGCGCAACTCACTCAGAAATCCTTGTTGTGTATCGGAACGACTGTAGGTGACACACTAGCGACGGGAAGCTGTTCATTCGCCATACAAATTAAGTCCCGTCCAGGCTACCGCGTACATGCTCCGCAGAACTTCGTTGCTCACGCTCCTTGATCCACAGAAGCTGTAGGTTTGGTCACTATCAATAATTTATTTTACTTCTAGTGTGGGCACAACTATGAAGAAGCAATCATTATAAAGGCAGATACTATATACCTGGCGCCCTACAGCAATGCGTGTACTGCCAAATGAGCTTAGGTTAACATTTTCATACTTTTCTTGACCACGCAGTCGTGCTTTCGAGGGCACGGCAATACATTCAATCAAATTAAGCTACTAGCTTGGAGAGCAACTCCAAAAATGATTGTCAAGTAAAGGTAGCTCGATAATATTCTGTTCTCTACACGTAGCTAGTGCACCGTGTTCGAACATTTATTTTATATCTTAATATAAACAGAACCGTGTCCACAAAACGCCAATAAAATGTTTACCGTCAGCTCAGTACCAGTATTTTTCACAAGTGTCACTACTGGTGTAAAGTTTCATATTTCTCGTCAAATTTGCAGAGAAGTTAAGAAGCTTTTAAAATTCTATAAAGAAGAGGGAGAGCGCCCAATTTATTCGTTTTACCACGGTGCACGCTACTCTGGTTTACGGTACCTACTCTGGACAGGGATGTAAACAACCGACGATGGCAATGGAAACGGAAGGAGTTTCAAGTGCCTTAGCTTTTGCCTATTTATTAGGCTAGGCTTCTACTACTGTTACTGTCAGCGGTTATAGCAAGCGGAACGTTAACCGTAAAGTGAAGCGGAAATGCTGGGGGAAACAATGGCGACAGAGAGAAGCGATAAATAGCTTGAGCTAAAATAATATATAGCTCTCTAAATCTTCTACTAAGCGAAACGTTGCAAACCCGACCACTTGGTTTTCTGTGCTACCATAAATACTGGAACCGATAAGGGAAAATCAGCCGATATATACTTAGCGGTTCCTCTGAGTTCGTAATTAACTAAAAAAAAAACACCTTACATGTAACAAAAAGGCGTTTTTCAATAACCTCTCAGAATCACATTGTAATACAAATTCGATTTCCGCGGCTGTACGACCAACTGGTTGCCCGTAGAAAACCTCAAGCGACCTTTCGCCGCGTTGGCTCAACTTATCTGTTGCTAGCAACAATTTTGCTGCTCGAAGGCGTACGAGCTGCGCATCCTGACGTCAAGTAGTGAGGATGAATGCCTACTGTGGTCTCTGCATATGAGTCTTAGTGGTGGCGTATTCCACTGGCAACAACGTTGATATCGTTTTCCCTGATCTATACGTCGCTATAATGAATGCTACGAGAGGGAACATGCGACAATTTACCAAGGTACCTATATTATTCAATTTAAAAGTGTCAAATAGTAATATAATTAATTTCATTTAAA
Organism: Parhyale hawaiensis; assembly: GCA_001587735.2. Classification (NCBI taxonomy): domain Eukaryota; kingdom Metazoa; phylum Arthropoda; class Malacostraca; order Amphipoda; family Hyalidae; genus Parhyale; species Parhyale hawaiensis. Next base: position 6,213,323 of record LQNS02000211.1, on the reverse strand, counting down.
GAGTTCATTATTAACTCTTAAACACTTCAGTACAATTATTTTATTATATATTGCCAAATTCATATTAAACATATTATTTTTCTAAACATTTATTTAATTACAAATTAGGTATTTACACTGGCATACCTACTTTTTAGTTCGGTTGCCCTTAACGTTTTTGAGCAGACAAAACAAGATTAATGCTCGATAATTTACCGAGTCAATTTCTTTCATAGCGTGTTTGTCCGTCTGCCATAGAGTGGCTGCTGAATGGAGATACGATCGAGCCTAGGTAACTCCAGGGCCTAGGCCGTTGCAACGACGCTATCGGGGCCTGTCCGGCGAAACTATCTCGCCACAGACCATCTCTAGATAAACAATATTAAAACCATAAACAACTAATAATGTTCATATTGCCGTCTTTCCCAGCCAATTTAAACATTGCTAATCCTTGAGAAAACGAACAGAAAGTTTGTTTAAAACGTTTTACTTTTCAACATAGGAGAAAAGTTCTTATATTGAATTTACTGTTTCGATTCCTACTGTTTCGATTCCACTGACAATTTTAATCACATATTTCGCTGCTTTATCAACTATACATAAAATATTAATATGGTTGTGTACTTCCTTGCTTTAAATTGACCACATAAGCAGCAGTTATATAAACAGGGGTTGCGAGGTAACGAACAAGTCCACCGCTATTGGCCAAAAAGCGCGCCCACATAACGTCACACACACACGGCCTCTGACGTCAGTACAAATAACGGCCTAAAACTACTGCATTCATTTTACTGCGGTCGGTACCATATGCGGACCAGCTGTCAGACGGTCCCATGCATCACCACAGACAAACCACCACCACCACCACCCCTTCTCCTTTCCCAATTCCAGGCAAAAAGAAAGGCGGGTAGAGAGGGAGAAGAGGGCACGGGATACACGCACAAACGCGCGCACGAACATGGCGCCGGTAGGTCGGCGCAGGTGGAGGACGTCGTAAAATTAACACGTACGATGAAGCGAAATAACTAAATTGCGGGAATTTCTAAGACAGGAGGAAGATGCAACCTTGTAACGTAAGAACCTTCATTATCATCGCCACGGTCAGCAACACTTGCATATCTTCTGGGAAATGCGGGGGGGGGGGGGTGTTGCACGACAGTATTTTTATTCCCGTACGTTACAATCGGCGTCCGAATGAGTTGCTGGGTCCGTTCGAAGAGCAAAAAAATACACAACTTTTAAGTTCTCAATCACTCCAAATCTGAAGAGATATAAGCAAGTTTTATGATGAAACTTTCTAAATCATCTGATGTTGCGGCTAACACCTACTTGCTCTCATTCATTAGGAGTCCGATACCGGAAACCCCATTTTGTGACTCCTCTGACTGCTGTGGCCTCTGCTAAGAGTTCGGATCAAAAGTCTGTTTGCTTTTGCAGGAGACTGGAAGGTACACCATACAGAGAAGAAGTCAGAGTCTGTTCCTGACGGCCATGGAAGGGCTGTTTTTTCAGTAGCTACTTAATTACCTTGTTTAATTATACGCAGCTTATTTAGATGGCTGAGTAAATAGCTGGAAACTGCTTTGACCTTACAATGACCGACGTCTCTGACTTGCTAACTGCATTGGATGGCTCACCTGTTGGCACTTCCGAGCACTCGCAGCTTCATGCAACATCGTTGAAGCTTGACAAAGTTCTGCCCGTTGCCTAAAGTAGGAGCGAAGTGTACAAGACGACTATGGCTAATTGGGATGTTATCTCTACGGTGCTAGGGGAGAGTATCCGTGGCGTTGCGTTCTAAGGCGTCTCTATCGGCTATTTTAGCTATTTGTATGTTTTCATCTTGAGATTTGTCCCCCAAGGCTATTCACGTACAGTCCTGCGACAAACATTGATTTCATGCTCAGTATTGGTTGGTGTTGAGGCTAAACAAGGCTGAATACGGCGGAGCTCCTTTCCCCTAACTTCGATAAGCAAGTGAAGCAGGGATGGACTGTTGCTACCCGATGATAGTGTAACCCTCGTTTAACGTACTCGGCAATCCGATTCGGCACTGTCCGCGGCGTTCTAGGAGAATTTGAGGCATAATGTGGACAGAATCCGGTTGGCACGTTTGCAGTATTTTATAAGAAACTTTCCGGCATTCTCTAAGATTAGCGTAATTTTCAGTTTCTTCACTCGGCCGAGAAAGTTAACACGTTGTAGGTCCTATTAAATTTCATGGGGAAATTTACCAACCTATTGCCTTGAAACGTGTTCAAAAACTGTGTTCGAAAAAGTAATTGCGTGTAAATTTAGCAGATTCGCTAAAATGTCCGCTAGTATGGCTGGGTCAATTTGCAAACATAAAAGCTGAGGTTGCTGAGACCGTCAGTTGGCAGTCTTGCGCCATTTTCAGTCGGCGCTTCATCGTCATCCTGAGGCATGTGGCGTTCAGTGGGATTTAGTGCAGCGTTCGATAGCGTCCATTACGTGTGCCTACTAATAAACCCTTCAGAATAGTTTAGTGCCGGTGGCAGGATTCCATCAAGTGATCGTGATACTGTTTACGAGTTTACGCAACTTTTGTCCGTAGATGGTTGCGTGAACCCAAAAGCGTTTTTACGGGCGTTTGGGATGAATTTACCACGGAGGCAGTATATAATTATATACTCAATACTACCTCCGTGGATTTTACCAATCCATCTGCCTCTAAATATAAATGACACCATGGTACAGGGAAGGCGTTCAGCAGTGTAAATATGCAAGTGCTCAAATACAATGACATTTTTAGCGTTTTTTCTCAGCAGTGTTTCCGGTGACCTGGTGGCATAGACACCAAAGTCGCACGCGCTGTATACGTGCTTCGCTGAGTTTGCGTTCAAGTAAGCTTTCATGCCGCGTCGCCACCACCAAAAGCACTACCTAACCTAACCTGCGATACGACTTGTGGCAATGCGACACAGCACACGTACTTGAACGCAAGCACGCACGCACAGCGATGCACGTACACAGAATACTCGCGAACGTACTCAGCGCGTGCGAGTTTGGTGCCTGTGCGACCTAGTGTTGCTAAGTGTTCCGTTTGGAATTGTAGGAATATTATCGCCCAGCGAATTTTTCTTATTACATGAATTTTATTTCATCGCCGATGAAACTTTCTGATGAGCCGCGTTGATAGGTTTTGAATTCCTGGATGCAGTCAAATTTTTACTTAGATGTGGATACTGGCTGTAGCCATGAACGCTACTTAACGTTTCCGGGTAATAGAATCGCTTATCTCAGTTTAGTTGCTGGACTGTCAAACAGGTTGAAAATTCGCAGTTTTCTGACGTTTTACCAATTCAAAACTGATATTCAGGACTTATTTTGCAGGAGAGATATTTTGCTCATGGCTGTAGATGTAAATTGAAGTCTTTACTTCTCCTTAATAGCCAAATATAACTGATTTAATTAGAACTAGCTGGAATCTACGAAATTCAACAAAACAAAAGCAATGTTCCTCCGTGATATCTCCAACCTATATCGTGCAAATTTTCCCCTATCTAATACTAATGGAACCTGTGGAAATTCTACGGAACAAATGACTTATTCCTCACTTATGATGCCCTCAGACCCCTATCATGCATGCGAACGTTGAAAAATGCTCCAAGTCAGACAGTGTAACTTCTACCTAAAGCCTGCGGGCAATAGCAGCTGAAATTCTAACTTGAATCCTTCTCCTATTAATCCCTAAACAGGTCGCATCTAGGATACCTCGGGGATGGTCTAATGTTTCCCCTATCTAATCTATATTATAATTTAGCTTGAGGCTCTATCCACCCGTCCGTATGTACGTCCGTACCTGTGTCTGCACGTTGCGCTTTTCAGTTTTAAATAGGGGAAAATTCAACTTGCAAGAAGCACTGATTTTCGCTGAAAGGAAGTTCAACCAAAGCTGTCTCCATTTTTGTTTGCTCTTGAATAAAATTTTCAGTCACTTTCAAAGTCAAGACTTGGAAGTTCATTTTACACGTATCATAAATACGCATTTCCAAATCATTCAATATTCATTTTGCTGGTGTTGCATGACGATCCAAATGTGAGAAATGTCGTAGTTTGTATAGAGCGTAAAGCGAGCTGTTCTGGACTTTCATTCTAAAGCATTTTTAAAGCGAAAGTATGATGTTTAAAGAATCCAAGTAAGCCGACCAAAAAGGGGGTTTGGCAACAAGAATCTATTATTGAAAAAATGGGCTCAGTCTGGTGGCTATTGTGGTGAAGCTATCGCATAATATAGAGCAGAAAACTAACGGGCTACTGTATAGTACAGTCACAGGTCACGCTACAGAACTGAAATCATCAGATACACAGATGAAAAATGGTATTGTTCGGAAGGTGAAATGCTAAATAATATTATCTTCAGACGATGAGAAACAAAGCCCAGTGAAGGCGTAGGCTCTATACCTATATACTGCATACAAGAAGAGCACTGAGAGACGTACCTCCAAAGAGTAAGACTGCCTATGTATTTTTTATTGCTGTCTTTATGCGTCTCATTACGTACAAGTGCAAATTCTTTGCTGGTAGAACATTGCAAAATTCAACGGTGTAATCCTAGTGCCTAGATAGGTTGTATGAGGTGACTTAGGATAGACGAGGTACATTATACCAGTTGCAAAAGAATCGGAACACGGAAGCGCTCTACGTTCCTGGAACAGATGTTTCTGTGCGCAAGAAACGGCTTAATCTATGAACACATGCCGATTCCCAATAGGAACCATTGAGAATTTAAACTCAAAGGAAATCAAGAGAAAAATTTGAAACTGAACAACAGGCCCTCGCTGTGACGGAATAGCTGCCGCGATGATTCGGAGCTCACGCAGTTTTTGAACACAATAATATTAGACAAGTCGAAGCTACATCCCTGGCAGCGTCATTGAAAGGGTGGGGAGAAACGTTCTCGTGTGCAGCAGACTTGAGGTTAGACGCACTTCGTCACGGGTATGATTTATGAGGTAGGCTAGGTTAAGAGAGCTGTATTAGGTCAAACTAAAATTCATTATAACAATAGCCTAGCTTACGATTGCTAAGTTTAATAAAGTGAGAACATTAAATAACCGTGGAATTTCCACGGGTCCCGCTAGTACTGATGAAAGCGTCACGGTCGTACTAAGTAGCTAACTGAGAGACAAGCAGAATTATAATATAGACTAGCTGGAACCCGTAGAACTTCTTCTGCACAAAAGTATTGTTCCTCAATTATGATGCCCTCGCATCCGCATCATGTATACGAAGGGAAAAAATATGTTCCAAGTCAGGCATTGAATCTTCTACCCGAGACCTACGAGCTGTAGCATCTTAAGTTTGAACTTTACTACTCCTATAAGTCTCTTCCCGGGTCGTATCAAGGATACCTTAAATTCCCATCTAATACTGATGAAAACGTTACGGTCGTACTAGCGGAGGGACAAGCAGAATCATAACATAAAATTAATTCAACGTTGATTAGGTAGGTATTGACTCGAGTGCCGGCGCTCTCAAAAATTACAACAAGGAATTTGTGATGACGAGGGCTGTGATAATATGCTCTTATAGACAGAGAAGTCGGTGATAGCTCCTAAACAACGACGAAAAGCTCAAACGTAAAGCTATGACGGTAACACAACCTGCAGAAACAGTTCACTGTAGGAGCCTATACTTAATGCAATTTGTTTTGGTGTTATCAACTTTTCGGTCTATAAGAGCATATTGTCACAGCCCGAGATGACTCTTTCTTCATTGATAACAGTTTCGTTACTACATAACATGGTTCTATAGGATACGTTACAACGGCCAACTCAAATCGTGATAAAAGATGAATGCTCTCCGTTTCAATTCATCTGAGCAGTGCAGTCCTTCCTTCCCTTTGATGACATGCGAAAAAAAAACTTAGTTTATATTAGCAAGCAGTGAAGCATCACTGAACTTAATTAAATTCTCCGCCACGTATCCTGTAGCTATACGCCATAATACAACTTTTTCAGTGCATCCAAGTCTTTACGATCAAGCGATAACTGCATCAGCAAAGGAACAAAACAAACTGGAAAAATAATTGCTGTGCCTACTGCACTTTGAAAAATTGCTCCTCCTGTGCTTCGTCAATCATCTACTCAATTTGTAGGTCGTGAACTGAGAACACATGTAGCTTCAATGCATGGAAAAATAATGTAAGTCCGACTCCATAAAAGCGCTAAGAAGAGCTGTAAATATCTTCAATGTTTGGATATCAACATCGGACGAGCAAGAAGAACATTCAATTCTAAAGATAAGGATTCCCACTTCGGGCATCTTCAGTAACGTGGTCAAATTTTAGTTAATCAACATTCATGAACACGCAAGAAAATTACAAAATCTAAAACCTGGCCTCGTTTTCGCCTATTTCGCTAACAGAGTGACAAAAGATACAAATACATAAACATATAAACACACGGTGTTCATTTTAGCTATTGCTTTGATTAGGAGAACGGATACAATGCAGATGATGAATTTATTAGGAAAATTAAAACATTGCAGATGGTGAATTACTTGAGCGAACTGGTCCAAAGCAGATGGTATATTAACTATAAGAACAGATGCAGTGCAAATAGTTATTAGTTGGAAGAACTGGTGCAATGCAGATGGTGTATTAATTAGGAGAATTCTTGCAGCACAGATTCGCCGGGACAGGAGCAAAGTTCTGCTTTCCGGAGCAGACAATCCATCTCTTACGCTGGCCGGCAGCAGTATCAGAGGGCGGAAAGGAGAGGTGGGGAGAGTGATGGGGACAGAGGGCTAGCCGCCCCCTCAAGCACAGCAAGAAGGGGGTCGGCTGCCGCTGCCGCCGCCCCCAAAGCAGCAGAGCGCAGCTAACATATGGCACGCTCTATACCACCACCCACGCGCTGCTCAGCGTCCGCTCCTCCAATTGCTCTCATCTAATTCTATTGCTCTAATTCAATAAAATGCACGACACACTCTCGCTTCTTCTTTTATTCCATAAGTAAAAGTACAAAAAAGTTCTATAAGGGCGGGCTCCATTTGTCTACTTATATCGACATAACCCAATCCCATTAGTTTCAACTTGTCTAAACTTCAATCTTGAACTTTCGATTCACAACTCTGAATGAACTTCTAACAACTCGAATCGCACGCCTAGTAGTTAACTTCCGGACAGGTTCCAGCTCATCCGGGTTAGATTATTTCGATCGACGTTGGAGTTTCCATGCCATAGGTAATTCTTGCTCCAACCTTCGGATTGCTCTATTTGCGAAATTTATACACTCGACACAGCAGAGACACCGCAGCATGTGATGGCACAGCCCCACAGACTACACTATATACTGTCCTTGATATGATGTACCATGTAAGCAGCATCACGCCTCACTGTCCGCTGATGTGGTGCTTCCAATAGAGGAAAAGGAACAGGGAGCGTGCATGCCAAGATAGTAGAGCCTAGTACACACTTCCACATCGCACTGGATCAGAAAAGGAATAGGCACAGCAAAAGAAGATTTGTGGTAGAAGTAGAAAAAAGTAGGTATGAAAAGAGAGCTCAAAAGCTTACCTAGCTAAGGCCAATGTAATTTTAAATCCTGGACGGTTCGCTTCATGGTTCGGCATCCCTAACATGATGGACAAACAAACACATGCAATGAAGATATATAATCCTATGGCCAAATCTCCATCCTGTAATGCAAATGCAGTCACAACTTGCTGCATGCTTCCCTACACACAGAATCCTGCATTTGAGTATCCTGGTACTTACAGTACTTCACATTCCGGTGTACAACACAAGCATGTCCGCTTATGTATGGATTCACAGCAGTACACAGAGTTTGTGCAGCAAAGCGGAAGCAGAACGAGCAGAACTCCAACAAGCTCTCCAGGAGCCAGAACATCTTGGCTTGGGTGAATGTAGCGAGTTGCAACAGAACAGAAGCAAAGGATTCGACGGCTTGGCTTGGGTGAACGTCTCGAGTTGACACATAACCGAGTCAAAAGATAACGAGTGCTTGGCTTGGGTGAACGTCTAGAGTTGACACATAACCGAGTCAAAAGATAACGAGTGCTTGGCTTGGCTGAACGTCTAGAGTTGACACATAACCGAGTCAAAAGATAACGAGTGCTTGGCTTGGGTGAACGTCTAGAGTTGCCACATAACCGAGCCACAAGATAACGAGTGCTTGGCTTGGGTGAACGTCTCGAGTTGACACATAACCGAGTCAAAAGATAAAGAGTGCTTGGCTTGGGTGAACGTCTAGAGTTGACACATAACCGAGTCAAAAGATAATGAGTGCTTGGCTTGGGTGAACGTCTAGAGTTGCCACATAACCGAGCCATAAGATAACGAGTGCTTAGCTTGGGTGAACATCGAGAGTTGCCACATAACCGAGCCACAAGATAACGAGCGCTTGTCTTGGGTGAACGTCGAGCGTTGTAACACAACAGAACCAAAGAGTAATAACGAACGCCTGGCTTGGATAAACATTGCGACTTTACAAAAAACGAACCAAAAACCATTAGGGCGGGAAGTCATTGATCGATAACTAACTCCTGCGGCATCTGTAGCCCAATATAATTTGGAACTGTCCACTTCGTGTACGAACACTATCCACAAGCACAACACAGGAACTTCCAAGTTATTTTTATGAGCCACAGCATTAAAGGACCAGCATGTCAGCCACTGAAACTTAGAGTTAGGAACTTGCATCATTGCATGTCAAGCTCGACAACTGTTAGTGCTATCACAAACGCGGATTACAAGTGATTTATAAACTATCTCGATCCTACGCTTCTTTTATTAGCGTTCTGGTGGCAGTGAGCCGAGCTGTTGCAAGACTGCGAGCCCAAAACATTTGCACCTGGCTTCGCAATGCAAGCAGGCACTTGCTGGCACTGTCATAGCACCGAACGTTGGATGTTACTCTGAGGGAGAAACACGAGATGTCAAACCCAGCATTATCGCTCACCCACGCAATGGTGCGAACCGTCAATGCAGACGGCGTTCTAAAGGGGGCAAAAGGTCACAGTGTCGGGCCTTCTGCTTTTGCTGTCAGTCGGTAAATCTATGGGTTTAAGCAAGTATTTGCGCAACATGTATGATACAAGAAAAAATACAAGGACAACGGACATGTGGAACTCTTATAACGCTTAAGGCTGTGAAACACGCTATACCAAAAGCTGAGCAAACTCGCGCAAATGCAAGAAATATTTTGCGCAAAAATCTCGCCTCCCTATTCGCAATACCGTACATGAGAATGGTCCAATGGGCAACAGACATCGAGCTCCGTTCAAATAAGCGATGCTCCCATGGCCATGGAATGAACAGCGCGGCAAAAACATATCTAACAAGCACAATAATATTATATAAACGGTACCCACTGCCTTCCTAGTTTGCATTACGTCAAAGTTTATGATGATTATCTTTAAAATAACGAACCGTCTCGGCTATGTGAGCCAACAAAGCGACATAGATGGCGCCACTGGTGGTTTGTTTCCATAATTTTGAGCATTTGAGCAGCACACTGCGCGCAAAAATGCTGCATGCTCCATCCCGAAATTTTGCGCAAATGCGTGACAGCGCATGTTCTTAGACATCGATTGGGTGGTGAACACTCCGAAGCCCGTTCTGATAGCTGCGGCGTGTGGCATCGGTATGACACTGTGGCGATAGGCGACAGCTTAAAAAAATCGAACACAGTACAAACAATGCAACCAATAGTTAGGTACGCTGCGTCCACACTACTGCACATAACCGCGAAAAGTGCTAGCGCGATTTCGTGTAGCGCAGCGCCAACACTGTCGTACTAACTACGGTACTATACGGAGTAGTTCAAGCCTCCGTTTCCACAACGGCGGTCTAACACAGAAAGGCCATATAGATGTCGATAGAAACGGGGAACCTATGTACGATGGTGTTCCCACATAGGATCAATGCGCATGGGAACAGCAATTGGGAAAGAAGAGGAAGAACGGAAAAAAATAAGGCCAGTATACACTATACAGGGGTTTGAAATAGTATGGAAGCAAAGCGAGCACGAGAGACAGACGTCCGTAGGCTTAGCTAGTGGCTATGAGGTAGGCCTAACCCACATTGTCCCTGGAATCGCTGCTCCCCAAAACAAACGATGGGAGGACCCGATGGCCTATCCTATGCCCCCCCCAGGGACACTGTCGTACAGCACACAATCAAGCTTACCGCGCGTCCGATGTTCGATCAGTTCACAAGTTCAGCAGAACTTACGTTCCTGACACAACTTGATCCGAGGAAGCCCCAGGCACAAGGTTGCAAATCTTCACCATTCGCTCCCTTACTTCTAGTATCAACAAAACAATGAATAAGCAGTCATTGTGAATGGAAATACCATTTGTATGCATTCACCAGTACAGCGCGTACTGCTGAGCTTGTGTTGGCATTAGAGCACTCCATTCCCTTGACACGCGGTACCTACCTATTGTTTTCCAGGGCTTAGCAGCCAACATGTTCAAACGATTGCCTAGGAGAACACATTCAAAATAGCTGTCAAGTAAATAAACTTTCAAGGTGGGATTACTCGACAATTTTAAATTTCTCAAAAGCACTGCAGAGTGTTCAAACACTTTGTTTTATGTTACAAACACTACTGTGTGTCAAAACAGTACCTAGTTAAAATATTTGCCGTCACATCAGGTTGTTAAACAAATGTCATCACTTTACTAAAGTTTCCTATTTATCTTAAAATTTGCAGTGAATTAGAACATGAGACAACTTTACAAGCGCTGACATGACGTTTAACGTAGTATCCCCTCACTATAACAACAAAAAATTAAAAATAACTGCTTTTGTGTAAACAATTTAAATTTACAGATTGACTTTATTTACGTATTTCTGCGAAACTCATTTGGAAAGTCCATTCGTAAATTGTCTTCTAGTCGATAAATATAGTTATAGATTATAATTTTTTGCAGTTAATAAGTCTTTGAAAATTTATAAATTTGTTTCACGCTTTTCATATAATGTCGAAGGTCACTTTGTTTCCTCAAACGCAGCGTTAAAATATACGGTAAAGCAATAGCCTATACCTTTGCTTAACTCCAGAGCATTCTTTTAGTGCTTTCAAGCCATAGAGAACCATACAGGATTTTTGCAAAGAATCGTAATATTTTAATGGAACTGGGTATACTTTATAAATAAAGAACGCTTAATTAAATGAGAAAACGAAAATCGGTAATAGACACTAAGGTGGGCGAGCACGTTTCGGTCTCCTGATGTCACAGCTGAAGAGCAAGTAAAGGGGGCGGAGTCGGGGATGCGCGAGGGACTACCATTACGTATAGGTATTATACCATGGCTGTACCGGTAGGATCACCATCACGTGATCAATCTCTGCATAGAAGCTGTTCATAATCACTTCATCGCTTGAGACATCACAATGGTAACGCCGAGTTAAAAAGACCGGTTCGAAAGTACCTCTTCGGCTAAAGACAACGTGCTCTCGCTCTACAAGATAAACAAAATCCATCGTGACGTCACAGCCAATGGCGCTTCGGCAAGTCCCGAATCAAAAGAGGCCGATTCCTCCGATTGGCTATAACGTCTGGGATGGTTTTAGTTTTTAGAATACGCTCGTCTCTATACTTTGCTGCTCTCTGCTTTATCTATATAAGGATATTGCTATGAACAAGCAACAGATAGGCACGCGCACCAGTGCCTGTTATACTGAAACCAGCATCAGCCAGGCAGGTGTACAAGTGCCTTCTGAACAGAAGCATAAAACTCCACGTGCCCAGATAGATTTTATCTTTCACTGCACACGGTGGTATGCGAGGAAAAACGAGTGAATTCGAACACTTGAAAAAAAAAAAAAATATCCCTACAGGTAAAGCTCCTAAATGCAATGAGCCTGTATGGAATACCATCTGTCGTAAATTTTAACGTTGGCCGATACACGGAGTAGTAAGTAAACCACATAGGTACCTATAAATGGTAGCCTACCTAGGTAGTATATTCGACTATGTAACTGCACGATTTCATATGGTGTTAGGCACAGGAAATGTTTTACAAATTTTGGGAAAGTAACATGCTATCGACTTATCGCCAAACAGAGACTACTCTTGAAATTGAGACGATAAGGTTGTCTACGACGCTACGATTTAGGAGCTCCACCGTATCGTATTCGCAATAAAGATATCATTTTGCTGTTATTATCATCGTTATTATGATCGCTTGCTCGCGGGACGCGGCCCACACGGGCACACAAATCGAGTCTCACGCCGTTGTCGATACAGCTCAGCTTTTGCTTCGCTACAGCGGAGTGCAATGACGCCATTAGAGTAGAGCAAACAAAAGACATGCGTTACCTCTCAATTTAAATAGAAATGCCAACACTGAACTCAATAGTTGGTTATGTCAGGCTATCAGTTGGATACTTGTATATTGATGGGACAAGAATAGCCACTGGAATTTTAGTGAATACAATAGCTCCGCAGATTGCATTTTTACCAGATAGTTATGAGTATAAAGCAAGTGAGCATTTTGAAATCAGTCCAGGAGATAAACCAAAACAACACGTAAAATGCTCATCGCCTCTCTATATAAGGTAATGCAAAGCAATAAAAATACTGAAGCAATAAATAAGAACCATTGCTCCAGTTGGCCTGATATTAGCTACGGTATATAATGCAGTATGGGTTTAATGGTAATAAAAAAGAAAGTATGTACTCAACTTAAAGCAACAGATATTACAGATTTAAGGCGTTTTGGAAGTGCTAACAATTGTTAGCAGCAGCCACAATACGTTTGGCTACGTACATGCACGACGCAGCCATTCAGTGTACGATAGGTATCTAAAAACTTCGTCTGTACCTTAAGGCCCAGCGCACACGGATGCAACTGTAGTTGCAAACCAGTTTCAGTTTGTGACGAAACGCAACTCTTTCGGTCCAGCACACACGGATGCAACTGTAGTTGGAAATCAGTTGCAAACCAGTCGCAGCGATTGGTTCGAGACCAGTTTGCAACCGTTTGGATGTAGTTTCGTGCAACCGTGTCTCCGAGGTTTCAGTTGCGTCACATTTGAGTTGCAGTGTTGTGTTGTGGCGTGCTGGTGATTTTTACGATTGTTCTGTTTTTTTTTTGGGCTTTATCCGATAAAAGATAAAAAGATATCGATATAAAGCATGATAGAATGCATACGATGAATAATAAATGAAATATATGAAATATATATACATAATAAAAGCACCATTTCTCAACAGTAGGTGGCAATAAAAGTGTATTCGTTGAACTCAAATATAATATATTAATCGTATTTTTCATCAAGATATCTTTATCGAAATAAATATGGTTGGGTAGTTAAAAATGTGTTTCAACGTCAGTAGATCAGCATACTATCTGTGCGGATTTATAGTTTTCTACAGGAAGCAAAGAATGTAACGGGAGGACTCAATAGAACTAAAATAAAACGTAGCCGTGACCGAACGTAGCTAATTTACATCACATCGACGAGTCGAAGTACTTGAGTGTGGAACTTCGCTCAACCTGCTGATGCACGAGCGAGCGCCCTAACCACTACGCTACGACGGCCTTGATTATAAATATGGTGCTTTAATATGATAATAAAATAATTGTAAAGCTTACCTCAAAGTTATCAGTGTCTTTCCTCTGCAGTTACACAGTCCCTCATGTTTGTGTCCATCTTTTTTATGGAAGGGCTGACCAACTCAGTCAACTCAAGATAAGATTATTTTGACGTTCTGTAGAAAGCTATAAATTTCCTATCGGTGAAAGCTCTCTTGCCGCCACAAATAGCCTTGTATTTGTATTATTCCTTAAATAGGGATGAACCCAATGCTTCCTTTTTTCGGTGCGTCTTCCACTATATTGATAATAATTAATGATATCTTTCTCGTCTGAATCCGACATGTCTGTGAGTTGATATCTCCACTTGCACTGATTTGCAACCAGAGTTACCAGACAAGGTACCGTGTGCGAACAAGCGTTGCAAATCGGTCGCAAACCGAAACTGTTTTGCAACGCAACTGTAGCGATCGGTTTGAGACTAGTTTGCAACCGTTGGAAAGTGGTTTTTGCAACCGTGTATCCGAGGTTTCGATTGGTTTGCAACTATAGTTGCATCTGTGTGCGCTGGGCCTAAGAGTAAACTGCCGTAGCTCCCGATATACAAAGTAGTACGAAGCTTCATTGGTAGCGGTTGATCGAGATCTTGTCAGTAGGCAGCTAAATTTATAGCTTGAAAGGATACAGAGATGAAAGTATGCATTTGAGGACAGATTGCGTTAAAAGTGGTACTAGACTCAGTCTCAAAAGGATACACATTTTGAAGAGGAAGAATATATCAAACACGAAGTAGCTAAAGGAAAGCCATGGGTTGCAGAGTCGAAGATATCTGAGTGTATAGACTCCGATAGCTGCTTGTCCCTAGGAGCCGAAGGCCCGAAATCAAGAGAAAATTAGCTGTTTCCCCGCTTTGACAATCTAAATTTGTAAAGGAGCCAGACACTCAATGGTCCCAACAGCTTGAGTTGGACCAAGGTTCTACCTTCAGACTCCGTCCGCCATCCTCTTGCCGGGCAGCACTTAAGTTAGCTCAAAACACTTTTGACGCGCTAATAGGACATAGGTACTCGTTATTTATGGCATT
>LQNS02000211.1:6122318-6135274 GCA_001587735.2 Parhyale hawaiensis | reverse complement strand
GATCAGTAGAAGTAAGAAATCGGAAGAAAGCAAATTGGACACGAAAGACAGACGTCCCGAAGGCATAGCTTATGGCTCGAGTAAGCTAAAGGGTCCCCCGGAGGCGCTGTTCCCCATAACACAGCGTGGGCGAGCCTAACTAACCCAATTTTATGCCCGGCCCATTCCAACAAACAACGAGGGTCGCCGCAGAATCTAAAACCCCAATTTAGCTTCTGGGCAGGCCACGGCGGGCCCTAATGTTGCTAGGGATCCTACGCCCCATGAGGGGAAAATACTGATCGTTCGAGTGATGCATAGGATAAAAAAGAATCACCGCTCTTTACTTTAACAAAGCAAATATTTACCAGAGTGTAGTCAAGTCATGCACTGTACTCACTAGACTTTATCCTTCAAATACCAAGTGTGCTAAATTGATGACGTTATAAATAGCGCTGGTCATAGGGGAAAGTATGTTTAATTTCTGCATGGAATAGGCTACCAGATAGACGCCTTAACCTTACTAGGACAGGATACTTCATCTACTTTTCAAATGAAGCTTTCCGTACGAAACCTGACGTTCTATTGTGATGTTAAAGGGTTCATAGACAATTTCTTGCCATCAGGGTCCTTAATGGACTCTTCATCAGCCTTTACTTTCTAGTCACACATGGAGCTTTGGCATTTTCGAAGGGCGAATCCAGGGAGCACGGACTCCCCAAGCTCTGGGAGTAACATCTGTCTTCCCCCTCTCCTTTCCCTTCCCACCCGAAACCGGAACTATCTGGAGCCCACCTGAGTTCAAGGGCTGTTTAAGAGGTGTTACATGATGCAGTAGAAATGAATCTAGTATAGGCAAGGGACAAGGTGTGCGTGTGCTACTTCCTCCAAGCTTTTCAATGTGGATCCTGCCGACCTTCTCGGCAGTGAAAAGCCCGAGGTTCCACCGCCCTCCCCCCCCCCCTCCTCGTTTCCCCAGGCTCCGAGCTAGATCAACCGTCGCACTTAAAACGAGAAGCTTAGAGCTTCGCGTTTCTATTCCGTAACGCTTACAGTGTTGGGCATGAGGGCAGGACACATTAGCTGGCACTGTGATAAAGTTCCACTTGGTTCGCTACTCAGTAAATTATCTCTTGTATGACCTAATAAAACAACATTTTTTTATAGGCATAATGCTACTTCTAACGTGCTTTGATGATGCCCAGAGAGTATGAAGGGTTAATCCACTCATACACAAGCTGTGCTCAACTCGCTCTAACAATACGTAATACTAGAGCGTAGTAGTACGTAAGCGCGCCAAGGCAGTATTTCATAGATAAGCAGTATCGAGGCGCCGCACTACGGCTGGGAGGTCCGGATTTATCGGCGAATTCACCAATGTGAGCTCTGTGCCTCAAAATTTTTTGTTCAATGAGCTATAAGTAGTCGGGGAAATGGGGCACAAAGTATCTCAAAGACACGAAATGAGAAAAGAAGACAGCAGAAGAATATGCTCGAGTGAAGTGCCCCTTCGGTAATGGCCCCGCACACGGGAGCAAGTAAGAGCCCCTTCAACAAGTTACGTACATCCATCGGACGCCCACTTCACATAGCTGAAGGGGAAATACAGAGAATCTCCCTAACTTTACAAGCTGGCCTTGGATAGAGTAGGGATACGATTTATTAGCACATTGATTCTAAGCCGCATCGCGCTGAAAGTTCAATATTTTGTTTCAGCATTTCTGCCGAAGAGTCTGATACGATGGCGAACTCTCATAGGGGATTTTCGTACCTCAAAAAGTATAAGTAGGAGCATAGATCACACTTGCACTTATAGAGAGAACTCCACTTTCTAAATACGTAGGTATAGCATCAGCAAATTTTTCACTCGCAATCACTTAGAGGGGGTGAGGAGGCATGGTCTTAGGGTCGGAGGGCGCAGTCATCTATCGAGCATTCCGTTAATATGACGCCATAGCCCCGACAGTCAGTGGTCGACTGCAGCCGTACACTCTACGGGGCACAAGCGAGCATTTACTTTCAGCACAAACGATTGCGTGTGGGTTTGTTAGTTGGGGTGTGGGGCCAGGGCGAGTGCACCTTTTCATTTCACTTTAGCGAGCTCCAAAAGCTACACTCCAGGATGAAAAGGCCAATTCCTTTCCATTAGCTTCGTCCCTAAAAGGATGCCAGCCTGAGGTTGCTACATTACGTTCAGTAACTTTTGTATGCTTCGGATTGAGTTCTTCGTCATAGGAGTGCAAACGATCAAAAGAGAAGAAAACGAATGTACAAACAGCTAGCTAGCTCTGCACTACAGAGCCTTATTACCTTTGTGGCAGGCATGATGTCTATGGGAGTCACAATCAGCTCAGGGTATCTAGCGAGAGGATTGAAGCAGCTTCCAACATCTAGTATTTTCAACCTGAAACACGAAATCAACGATGTACTTAAAGGTTTTTGGTATATCTACGAATGAGAAGTTCACATAAAACTCAAGTTTAAGATTCACAAAAACAAAACTGCCAAATACTGAAAGAAATGCATTGCATAAGTCGAGAAAACACTACCGTGAGTACAATACGGCGACTTAGGTGAGCCAACGCGGTAGCAGCTGTTGTACGAAGCACTGTACTCAAAACTAAGGTGTGAAAGTTGCTTTGGTGACCTATTCAGAAGATCAGAGTGAATTTTCAAAAACTTGAGTTCCTCGTCCACAGGAAAGCCTACCTATAATGCTGCTTAAAGAGAAAAAGGAAATTGGAGCATATAACATGCCAAGAAGAGAATTTCCATGAATGGCAAAGTAAGTTCTTAAGGGCCCCACACACGCTCAGGCCAAACTGTGCGTGTGTGGAGCGTTCAGGCGGCCTGTGCAGGCCGCCTGAAGTCGGCCTGAGCGGACCTGGCACTGTCAGATTTTTTCCATTCGGCAAACATCCAGCGAGGGCGGTTTGAGTGTGTATGGGCACATACGGCGGCCTTCTGGCCACATGTGCCAGTGTGGACACAGTTCATCTACAGAAGATAGTTTTGTCGGATTTGAGTGTTTGCAACAAGCCCTTGAAATGCTCAGAAGTTTCACGTCACAATTGCAGCGAGGAATCTTTGGTATTTCCATAATCGCGGGACGCAATTGTGACGTCACAATTTGGAACGTTTCAAGGGTTTGGTGCAAACGCTCAAATCTGACAAACTGCAATAGTACGTGAGCTGTGGTGTGGATCTGGACAGCTCAGCGTCAACACGTCTGTCGCACACAACACCAGCTGCACTTCCGGCGAAGATCGTCAATTTTTGACTGACTTTATAGAACTTTATAAAGACAATTCCTGCCTGGGGAAAGCAAGGTCAAATAAATATAGCGATAAAGAAAGAAAAATGCAGCCCATGACATGCTTGTTGAGAAATTGAAAGAGAAGGAAGAGAAGGTCGGGGATGCAACTAGAGAGCTATAGTGACGAAAAACAACAAAATGAGGAGCTCCTTTAGGAACGAGTACGAAAAAGTCTTGTCCCCTATGNCGAATATGTCTGTATATTGAGAGACCTGTAACAGAAAGACTTCCAAGAGATTTTATTATACACAACGCAGACTGTCATTGCCACCCCACTATACGCATGGTCTATGTCGTCAATAAGAAACCCAACGACATAACAGCGTAACGCAATTGTGACGTCACAATTTGGAACGTTTCAAGGGTTTGGTGCAAACGCTCAAATCTGACAAACTGCAATAGTACGTGAGCTGTGGTGTGGATCTGGACAGCACAGCGTCAACACGTCTGTCGCACACAACACCAGCTGCACTTCCGGCGAAGATCGTCAATTTTTGACGGACTTTATAGAACTTTATAAAGACGATTCCTGCCTGGGGAAAGTAAAGTCAAATAAATATAGCGATAAAGAGAGAAAAATGCAGCCCATGACATGCTTGTTGAGAAATTGAAAGAGAAGGAAGAGAAGGTCGGGGATGCAACTAGAGAGCTATAGTGACGAAAAACAACAAAATGAGGAGCTCCTTTAGGAACGAGTACGAAAAAGTCTTGTCCCCTATGAAGTCAAGTAAAGTATCCACATGTCATCATAAAACAAACTTTTCTTAACATCACTTTCGTAAAGTACTATGATTTTTATTTCACATGACAGTTTACTTTCAAGCTTTCTCCGATACTTTGTCTATTGTATCATGACGCAAGTAAATCGAATTCGTCTCTATCTAGGATAGAAGACCTGATGTTCACTCCTCGGTGTCTCAGAGAGAAGTCGGAACTGAGAGTAGGCTCCTTCTCGATGATCTCAGCGTGAGGCAGACTGAATAGTGTGTGGGTGATACAGGCGGCCTGTCCAGCCGCTTGTTCAGGCGGCCGGACAGGGCGCCTCAGCGTGTGTGGGGCCCTTTAGACAAGATTAGGAATAAAGCTATGATGATTCGCAGCAGCAGAAAGAAGATAAATATGGAACGATACGGTAGTTGAAATTACACACGATTTCTCCTCACAACCGACGCTTCACTTAACAGCTTAGCATATTCTAAGACGTTTAGCAGTTACAAATTCACATCAAATGGGACAAACTTACCTTGCTCCATTATTGCCGGATGATAAACTGGACGCCATTTCAGTGTCGCTACAGTCAGAAGATTTTTTGCTATACTTCCATTTTACTCGGACAGTATATTCATTAGCATTTTGGTTATCGGCAGCTGATGGACTAGAATAATTGACTGACTTCATGTTAACATCTTTGTCAGATGCACAGGCAGCACAGCTCTCATCGTTGGAAGCGGGCGATGCACTTTCCGACAGTCTAGTTTCTGGTGAGGAACCTGCGATCTGACGGTCTAATTGCTTTACACTATTAGTTTGAGATGCGGAAACAAGATTTGAGGTGTCAGATATAATATTATCGGCTACATTTGCATCAGAGGGTAAAATCAATGAGTCACACTGCCTAGAAAGTTCTCGAGTCAGCTTGTTGAATTTATTCCGCTGTTGAACAGCAATTGTCTGCTGCCACGAATCAACAATGGCCTTCTCGTCCACGCTGAGCTTGTCATACTCCATAGTTGCTTTCATTAGTTCCTCATGTGAGAACTTCTCCTTCACGCCGTGAAAAAAGTAGCGCCTAAGAGCGCTGTGTAGCCAAATGTTACGGGCCTTCAATGAGCTATCCTGTAAAGAAAAGATAAAAATGAACAATTAACTCGGTCTTGCAGCCTCATACAGGCTAGAGCCAGAGCTGCCAAAGCATAGAAAACACTGAGGATTAGTTACCTCAGCCAAGGCGATACCTATGTGCTAGCCGGAGTTTGTGTGGCAGTTAGTGAGCAACAGAACTAAAAGAGTTGAGGACGATCTTTAAGAAATTTCCAAATTTGTCAAGAATGTCACAAGGAGCAGGTTATTACGTTTTGGTGACGAGCCCTGAATCTGAGTCCGTTCATCTGCCTGGCTTTCTGCTAGTATTGCGTGTCTAGGCGGAAAAGCCTGTGCTCTCCAAGTGCAGCTCCAGCTAGTTACGTCGAAAGTCTCAACACCCACCACACCCCCCTCCTTGATGACAATGATGATCCAAAATATGGGCAGAAAAGGGGACATGTACCATGTGAAGCAACTGGCAACGATACACTGAGAAATTAAGTCTTCATGGAAAGAGGACAGTACACAAAGAACCTCTCGTGCAAGCTTACTCAGTACAGCATTGCTAAGTAAGTGACAATATATATATATACACATCGAAGGGATAAACTTGGCAGTCACTGCATGAACACTAGTAAAAAGTAACTGGGTAGTTGCGGAGAGAGAATCAATACCTAACTTATACTGGGCCAAAAGCCTACCTGCAGATCTAACTGCTGCACGGCAATGGTGTACATAACAGCAGCATATGTTCTGAGCTCCTCGCTGTCCTTGCTGTGGTGCTGCCATATTTCATCACCTTCGTCACCAGCTAAACAGTTGATCAAGAATTAGCATCCACTCCGGGCAAATAAATTTCATTCTATTACCTACTGAAGATTAGAGCATTGAATAGTTTAACCTCTATATCTCCACAACTAAGGTGATCTTACAGAGGAAGAAATAAGGGACATATAGTATGCTGATAGAAATAGGGAACCCATGCACAAACGTGTTCGTTCCCACACAGGATCAACGCGCATAGGAACAGCAAGTCGAGAAAGAAAAGGATGAACTGAAGAAAGTAATACCAGTATGAGTATGAAATCGGAAGGAAGAAAAGTGGGCACGAAAGACAGACGCCCCAAAGGCTTACCTAATGGCAAAGGTAACCTACACAAACCCCCTGGGGCCCCTGCTTCCCATAACATGGGATGGGCGAACCAACACTATGGCCTACGACCCATCCTATGACCCCGAAAGGGATTACCTACTGAAACATAGTTTTTGCATGTTCCCATGAAATACGGTACTTCTTGGAGATGAAAGCTCTGTTGTCATAGGTACTAATTTTGATAGCTCATTCACAAAAAATAATATAGTTGTAAAACTTTCATACTAGTTATAACCAGTCTAAAGCCAGGTTTAAAATAAAGGCATCTGATGCTGTTAGGGCAGTCACGTGTCCAAAATGATCTGCGACTTCCTTGAAAACAATAGAAAAGTATACAGCTTTCGAGTCCAGCTACACTCCAAATATCTTGAAGAGATATTCAAGGATATCCAAAACGTCAGTGGTGACGCTGGTGATCTATTGGTCGATTTAAAATGAAGCAACAAAACATTTGAATACTGTATACTATGTACAGGAACAAAACATGGGAGTGCAAACCCAATAAAGGTGGAATAAAAGAAATTATTCCTTTGGGGCTTTATTGACTCGTAGGCAGCAGTAGCTACAGCAGATAACTGGCTATTAACGATGCATTTTGTCCAAACGCAAATCTACTATGATGCTGACAACAGCCCCACTTGGATATCACTCCAATCAAACGATCCGAGTCTCGACTGCAATTGAAATGAAAATTTCCATAAATTGAAGTGAAAAGACGAAGGACATGCAGCTCAGAGACTGAGATTAATGTGCCAGCAAGTGACATAGCCCACTTAAGAAGGGCTAGAAACTGATATTGTAGTTGGATGCATCAACCGACTATTATTGTTATTATATTTAATGAAGTTATTTGAACCTCTCCCGACACAACTTCTATATTTAATGAAGGTATCTGAACCTCTCCGACAGAACTACCAGCTTAACAACCAGTAACACGAACTAAATTTTGCAACAACAGCAGAGAGAGGTGAAGAATTTTTATATTATTATTATTGTATATTTTGTTTAACCTCCATAGCCGCAACTCAGGCGTTTCAACAGAGAAACTACTAGTGCAGTATTAAAATACCGCATATTGGGTAGGCGTGGTGGCCACGTGCGCTACTACGGGCAGGGAAACAAGGCGCAAAGTATAGTAGGAGACACTCAAGTGGTCGGCCCTGTTTGTGTCCTACCACACGAGAGAGACTAGAGATGTCCCGCGTACCAGGTCGGCTATCTCGATCGACACCCCACCTCACGGAACAGAAAGAGGAAAGAAAGAACCTACCTAACTTTACAATACTAACCTTATCAGCAGGAACTGCGGCCAGATGCAACATCCCCTGCGGATGAGGCACTCGGGACCCTTGAGTGCGTGATGCCCAAACATATTGTGGCAGGGATAGGGCCCGCCACGATATGCCCCTGAGGGCGAAGAATTTTTATAATTGAATTTATAACCATTGATAATATTTGCACAACTACTGCCTCTTATTTTTAAAGTTTTTAGTTCTACAATATACAACTCCAGGTGTTATAATAGTAGCTAACTTGTTCCAAATATTAACAGTCACACACACATTCATATAATTGGTGAACTATAGTTCTAGTCACCACGTGAGACAAATGTGCTTCAAATCTCAGAGAGAGCTCAACTACACTAAAATTGGGTAACTCTGAGCATGACAAGCAGTGTTTCTAGTAATAGGGAGAGACCTACTGGATGCAGACCTCAACAAGTGCTTAGCAATGGAGTAAATGGATGAGATCATACGAGTATCATAAGTGGAGGGCTACTTCTTTTTGAGATGATTTTATATGTACAGTGATAATAGTAGTTAGTAGGCAACATGTAATGCTATTCCTATGGTGATACCGTGATAAGTCGACAACACCCATGTCACCATAAAGTTCAATGGGTTTGAATTTCATTCCTGTGGATTTGACACGAAAAATTTTCAACTCTGCGGGTCATAGAACCATGTTACATGACAACTAAATTGTAAACAATTTTCAATAACCACCCCGAGCTTCCTCTGTTTCAGAGCTTTCAACAGCGAGCAGCTAGCCCTCATAAGGTTAGGTGAGGCCAGGACTGGTTCTGCCAGCCTTCAACTACAAACTTATTCCAACATAAACGTGATTTGAATGTTAGCAGAAGATGTCCTTGCCTTACATAACCTTATGAAGGCTAGCTTATTATGCCAAATTGTAGGTTTATTATATCTTCATAGATTTTTCCAACCGTTGTATACATTTTAAAAATAATTTTGTCTTCTGGAAGGCGATAAAGTTGCCTAGTGTTGAAGTTGTTTTTTATGCATGTTGAAGAAGTTCGGTGGCAATTTCAATGGCTGTGTCTTCCTGACCTCCATACGTGTTTCAACCACGCATTGGTGAGTTTCAGGTTATTAGTTAATTGCTTTGCAAGGGTGCTGAACGGTTTGGATAAAACCTGAATGCTTGGTAGTAAGAAGCATATAGTAATAGATAGCAGCACGCAAGGAGAGAGGTGGGCACGTCTGTACATGTGTGTATATATATATATTTGCATAATTAGATAGCGACCTTTCCTTTAAATAAGTTCGGTTAAAATCACGCCATATTTCTTTAATTAAATTTATTTAATAGATTTCTCATCGAATCTCATCGATTTTCTCATCTCGAAGTCATCGAATCCTTAAATTTGTTCTTGCTTCCATAAGGTGAATGAGCTGTCTAAAGTTGAAGTTTTTATTGCGACGCATTTCAGCCATCACATATGGTCATATTCCAGTGGAATGCTGCAATAGGTGCATCTGATGAATGGTGCAGAGCAAAACTGAAGGAACCGAGCTGGTTTAAAAGAGCGGGGTGGACTGACATTGCTAGGTTTGCTACTTTTACACATGCATAATTGAGCGTACCGATATGCTCTTCCCAGAAGCTTGTTGGCTGCTTCGCAGTATGACCAGTCAATCCAGTTTGTCAGCTTCCCGAGTCTCCGTGTAGCTTCACTGTATGTCTAGATCATGTTGTTAGGGCGTTATTAAAAAATAAATCCGATCTGACAAAATTGATACTTCACTGGTCAAGAGCAAATATGAGGTTCAAGTAATTTCAATTGGTTTCGAGTAATATCGATACACTGATTNTGTAGCTTCAATGTATGTCTAGATCATGTTGTTAGGGCGTTATTAAAAAATAAATCCGATCTGACAAAATTGATACTTCACTGGTCAAGAGCAAATATGAGGTTCAAGTAATTTCAATTGGTTTCGAGTAATATCGATACACTTATTTCAAACTTTCCATTGGTTTCACTCAACAAAGTCAGCTTTTCCCACTTTCGCCACACTTTTTTTTACATTTTCGTGAATGTGTGCAAGTATTTT
The DNA here is from genome assembly GCA_001587735.2 of Parhyale hawaiensis. Classification (NCBI taxonomy): domain Eukaryota; kingdom Metazoa; phylum Arthropoda; class Malacostraca; order Amphipoda; family Hyalidae; genus Parhyale; species Parhyale hawaiensis. Next base: position 6,125,667 of record LQNS02000211.1, on the reverse strand, counting down.
CTATGTGATTGTAGCAGTAGCCATCGTAGTGCACGTGATGTTGAGGTCATATATCCCACTTTATGAATAATAACAGGTTATGGTTTCTTTTCAGCAGAATGACAGGGCTTTGGCGAGATCTTCAAGGAGACCGTGTCCATTTCTTGGAAGTTTTTCATTATTGCAGCTACGTTTCTGAATTTTTGTATACTGTAAGTATATTAAACGTAATACTGCGTCTTTTTGGGTTCCTGACAGTTTTTGATTCAACTCATAGAAAATAAATTATTCATAGAAAACAGATTTTTTTTTCAAATCGAATGGACGCTTTCAATATCCAAGCTAGAGCAATCCGGTTTTCGATGTTGGAATCAGGACGCTTTGCTCTACAATTCGTAGTGAATGGATTTTTGAAGCTTGAATTTGTGTTCTATTTATTCAGCAATTTCAATCAATGGCATTTTTTGGAAAAAAGTAAAAAAAATGTCAATGGGAGAAGTATTGAAAATTTGAGTTTCAAAAATCTATTAGTTAAAATTGTAGAGCAAAGCGTGATGATTTCAATGTAAAAAACTGCAGTGCTCTAGCTTTAAAAATGAAGACATTCACTTGTGAAGAAGTAGATTAACTGTACTTTTCAGAGCTACAGCCGGAGAAAGAGTGGATCAGTTTTCTATGAATAACTCATTTTCCATCAGGAACATTGGCAAAATACAGGAGTTTAGCCCAGGTTTTTTTTTTTAATTTTACATATCTGTTCAAAGTTTCATTCAAATTGGTTCATAAATAAAAATTTTTATTTGGGCGTTTTGGATTTTCCTTATTGAAAAATTTCCCATCAAAGGATTCCAAATTTCTTTTTTATTTTTGTACCAATATGTATGAAACTCGTTTGATAGGTGTAGAAAAAAAAATGGGTTCGACTCCTGTACCTTTTTTTATTTTCCCCACAAAAAACGAGTTATTGTAAGAAATTGATTTCTCCATTTTCTTTCAATGCTCGTTTTCTATGGCTATAATGAAAAAAGTACATGAATCTAACCCACATTATTTTTTCAATTTTACATATCTGTACAAAGTTTCATTCAAATTGGAGCATAAATGAATTTATTTTGTTTTTTTAATTTTTTGTAGTTACCCACCAAAGAAATTTGAAAAAAAAATTTTGCTCGAATTTGAAAAAAACTTCTTTAGGATCTATGTAAAATCAGAAAAAACGGAGGTTAGACTCCTGTACTTTTTCCCATTTTTGCCATAAAAAACGAGTTATTGAAAGAAAACAGAAAAACTGGCTTCTTTGAATAACTCATTTTCTATCGGGAAAATCGGAAAAGTACACGAGTTTAACCCCCCATTTTATCTAATTTTAGCTATCTCTACAAGTTTTATGATGATCTGCCCAATAATAAAATAGTTTTTGAAGTCAAAGATTGAACTTTTAGAAAAAGCTCGCTTCCTTTGGTAACGGCCCAAATTCTACCCACTTAGGGTTGCACTGTGATACCTGTGATGATACTTCGGACGAGGTCTAGGAGACGTTACACACGCAGCCCATCTTGTGCAGAGGTGATGCTGCAGTCTGTAACCAGCGGGGTGGCTAACAGCGAGTTGTCCCCACAGTTCACGTACCCGCTTACAGCAGGTTTATCTGGCACTTGCAGTAAGCATGCGTCCAGTAAGTGGTTACATTTCGTAGTCTCTGTACCGGTGACATTTCGAATGTGACGAGGCATTTTGTTGAATAATCTCGGACCTCGGACCACGAAACTATTAGAATGCTTTGTGGCTATCGCATTACCACCAGTTTTGATCGGAATGCGCACCTCACAAGTGCGATCAATACGGTTTGAGTGTCTGGCCTATATTCGCCCAATGACATTAATTCCTTCTAGAATTTTCCAAATATATATGATCCTAAAGCGCTCGAATCTCCTTTGAATTGAGTACATTTGAAGTTGAGCCATTCTTTCGTGATAGTTTAAATCCTTCATGCCTCGTATTTTGGCAGTGAACGATCTCTGGATCGCCTCGAGGCGCTCTAAGTCTTTCCGTTTGCTTGGCATCCAAAGAAGTGAACAGTTTTCAATCCTTGGGAGTATCAGTTGTTTCCATAAGGTGAGCATTGTGTCTGCCTCTCGTGAAGAGAAAGTTCGAAGCACCCATCCGCTCCACTTCTTGCCTACGGTAACAACTTGAGCCACATGATCTTCAAAAGTGGCATTATCTTGTATTCTCACACCAAGATCCCTTAAAATCTGCTTTCTCTCGATTTCGCTCCCATCTCTCGTGGTGTAGGACGTGGATTCAGTAAGGGAGAAGTTTTTTCTGTATCGTAAAAGGAAAAAAGTTCAAATTTTGATTCGTTGAAGGTCATGTTGTCCAGTGAAAGATGTTGGTAAGATCTAGTTGCACATTCCGTACGTCCGCTGTTGATTGTACCGCTGATAATATCCGTGTGTCATCAGCGAACGATGAGGGAATGGCAAAATTGCATTGGTGCCCCATATAATTTATCATGATAAGCAAGAGTATTGGACCAAGCACGGTGCCTTGTGAGTTGTGGGACTCCACTGAGTACCAGCTGTCGTTTAGACACTTTATTATTTATAATTACACTTTGGGTTCAGTTTGTCAGAAACGCTTCGATTCATCTAAGACATTTTCCACGAATGCCCATGTTGAAGAATTTGAGTAGCAGTATTCCATGGTCTACTTTATCGAATGCTTTGGCAAAATCTAAATGTATTACGTCCACACTTTTGCCTTGGCATAGCAGGTCGAGAATAGAGTCATAATGCTCAAGCAGCTGCGAAGTGGTTGAACGTTTATGGCGAAAGCCATGTAGATATGATGTGAGCAGCTTATTGCTTTCTAAATGATGTACAAGGTGTTTCCTAAAGACCCTTTCAAACGTCTTCACTATCGTGGCTAGTTAGACAGGTCTATAGTTGGCTGGATCCATGCTATTTCCAGCTTTAAGGATAGGTGAAATAATCGCCTGCTTGCTCCATCATCCATTGATTTCCGCCAAATAAGGTATAGGGGGTAAGAGATGCTTAGCTTGCACATCTTAAGGATTTTTGCAGGCACATCATCTGGTCCCGCTGCACTGTTGCCGCTAAGTTCGTCAATGACTAGTTCAATGCTTAGTTTTGTGAACTCGAAGTCCGTTAGGTAGTTTGTAGTTGAATCAATTCTTGGGATTTCAGGATTTTGAACTTTGTCACCAAAGACTTTTTGATATTGACGGCTTAGTATTTCGCTCATTTCCTGGTCATCCTCAACAATGGATCCTGTATCATTCACCAGCGGCCCGATTTATGATTTTATCGAGGAATGGTGCGATGCATAGGCAAAAAAATATTTGCTA
>LQNS02000211.1:6098329-6121975 GCA_001587735.2 Parhyale hawaiensis | reverse complement strand
AAGACATTTTCATTTCTCGTAGGTGACGAGATCATTTGGGTCAGTGAAAATTCTTCCATCATGTGCACTAGAGAGAGAGCCTGATCTTTTTCATCTCTAGTGGCCGATGATGTTCTGGATTGTACGAAGCTTCTAGTTTCATCTAGCAAGTCTGTCGTTAGCCATTTTAAGAAGGGGAAGTTGATATCACCAGTTATGTACAAATGATACTTACTCTGGACTTCTTTGGCTGCCTAAAACTTCACCTGCGTGTCTGTCTGATGTACAGCTATAGCTAAATGACAAAAACGCAATAATGAACACTTCCCAATTATCGCCGACAGTCCCCTCAAAGGAAACGACTGTGGTACTTTTACATCAGCGGCTAATATAATGTTCATAACAGCAATCCAGTCACAAGTTTCATAGAGCATGCATGCCAGCAACTGAAAATATCTACAACGAATATTTTGTAATGAGGCTCAGTTTTTTCTCACGTGATTACTTGTAATTTTGATGCATGGAGTACGATAATGAAATCCATTTCTTTGCATCAGGTCAGAATTTTGTGCTAAGCCAAATATAAAAAATCCTATCTTTTTACAAAATCAAAAACATTTCAGTACATTAGTGGTTGAAAGTAAACATAGTAAGCACGCTTTATGAAGTTTACGACTGGATTTCTGTCATGAACATTATATTCGTGGAGTCTTGAAAACTCTCCCGAAAGCCATATCTTTCAGCTAATATGAGTCATTGTGGACTGTGTGAAGCGCTACAACAGCTGAGGTCATAAGATTAAGTTTGGGTCTTGTTCTGTGGATGTTAGAACAGAACAAGACTCAACCTCAATTATGACCTCTGCTGTAAAACATTAGACAGTCCACAAATAGTTCCCCATCCACTGACTGTACAGAAGCTGACATCCAGGCTTTTCAAGAAGCTTTGTTCATTCACTTTTTCGACTTTCCCAACAACATCTATGCTCCCTTCACTACATTAGAAATGAAGAAAATCTTTATTCATAGATGTAGATTGCAATTGGATTTTGGATTTTCTGATGATGGGAGGTATTTTCCAGAAGCATTAATTTTATTTATTAGTCGACAAAATATTTATTATTATTATTATCATTCAGAAGCTACATAGGTCTCCATTGCTATAACAAAGGCGATATCACAGAGCAACAGAGCAAGAAAGAAGGAACATATAGTACGACGATAGACACGTAGAACCCATGCACAAGGCTGTGCCCACACAGGTTTAAAGGGCATGGGAACAGCAAGTCGGGAAAGAAGAGGAAGAACAGATGATTAGATAGGTGGCAGTAGACGAACCAATAGACCCATTCTCAAAGAGACGCCGGAACTTACGCCCCGGCGCTATTTGAGCTATTGCCATTACGTTAGTAGGATATAGAGCATTGGATTGGAGAAAAGAGAGAAAAGAAGGGGAAAAGAGTCCCTGCCAAAGAGACTATCATGAATGCACGCAAGCACGATCAAGAGCCGCTGACATGCGGAGCTTAGAGATGTTGAACTGTGTAGTTGGAGCGAGAGAGAGAAGAAGACGGATTAAGGTGGCCTCGGAAGCTATTGGCCGTTACGAGTTTGCGACTCCTGAAGGAGGAGTTCTTAGCGGTGGAGGATGTCTCTCCCAATATATGTCAAGACGATTTTTAACTGCGTTGACTAACTCTGCACTAACAACATCGGAAGAGAGTCTATTCCAAATGCTGATTAAGAAATACGGAAAAAACTGCTGACTTAAGGTCGTTCTTTGAGCTTTATGCATGGGTTTTTAACCGTTGTTACACAAGCGATCATTGAGGTCTCTTTCAAAGAGCCCCATTGTAGGTACGTTGTTGAAGCCATTCAAATACTTGAATATTTTTATTAGTTGCCCCCTGAGTCGTTTTGCTCGAGAGAGATCAGACCAAGTTCTTTTAGGCGACATTCATACGGCTCACTCCGCAGATGAGGTATCAATTTCGTTGCCCTGCGTTGGGACTCTTTCCATGTTATCGATATCTTTACACAAATGTGGCGACCAGAATTGGACAGCAAATTCTGAGCGTGGCCACACCAACGCCGTGTACAAGGGAACGATGACCTTGGACAAGTGTTCAAAATTTCCGGTGATGAATCCCAGTACTCTGCTTACCATTTTTACAGTCTTGTCAACTTCCTGTATTGTAGTTTGTTTGCAATAGTGATTCCCAAGTCACGTTGTTGGGTGACAGCAGCCATCACCGTCCCGTTCATTTGCAATGGGGGTGCAGGGTTCATCAACCCTATGTGCATTACTGAGCAATTGTGGACATTAAAGCTCATCTGCCAGGTTGTGCTCCATTCCATGAGGCGGTAAAGGTCTTGTTGGAGCTCGGCTCTTTTCGTGGCAGGATGACATACCTAGTTAAGTATCAACCGCAAATTTACTGATTTTACTATGGATGTTAAGATCGAGATCATTGATGTAAATTGAGAACAGAAGTGGGCCAAGCACACTACCTTGTGGAATCCCTGATGAAATGTGCGTCCAGGCACTCGTCTCTCCTTCAAGATTTACTTGCTGCTGCCGACCCGTAAGCCATGCCCTGATCCACCATAAAGTCTTCCTGGATGCCATGGGCTTCCAATTTTTCATTAGCCGTCGATGGGGGACTTTGTCAAAAGCCTTTTGGAAGTCTAGACACACTAGGTCTACGCCCTTTCTTCATCTTCCATTTCGGAAGCCGTACTGAGTGTCGGATTAGAGCTGCTGCATCCTCAGGTGATAGGTGATGCGCTTTTTCAAAAGAGGTTCGATGGTTTTGCTGACAACCGTTTCAAAACTGATTGGTCGATAGTTACTGGGGCTATTCTTATCCCCCTTCTCATGTATCGGTATCACGTTAGCTAGTTTCCAATCCTGCAGAACTTCTCCTGTTCTTAGACACAGATTAAATATTTTGAGCAGTGGCTTCGCGATGACTGGAGCCATTTCCCGTAGTACACGGGGAGTAAGATTATCAGGGCCAGTGGATTGGTACACATTTAGTTGGGTTAGTTCTTGAAGGATCTTGATCTCCGTGAAAACACATGTCTTTATGGGAGCAACTTGCATCGGTGCTGGTTCAGGGATATTCGCAACATTTTCAATAGGAAATACACAGGTGAAATAGTCGTTCAAGATTGTGGCTTTGTCTCTTAGGTCATTGGTAATTGCACCGTCAGTTTTTTTGAGCGGATTTCTGGATTTTTTTTTAGTCTTCTTTCATTTACATATTGATAGAATGCCTTTGGGTTGCGTTTTGCCATAGCGGCTACAGAATCTTTTCGTTTCCCTTTTTGTGGTCCGGACTATTATTTTTCACATCCCGACATGCCCTTATGTGACTGGACCTGTTCTCCTCTGTTGGATTACGCTTCCAGGCTTTGTTACGCACTTGTCGCCTTGCAGTGCAGCATTTGACGGTCCGATTCATCCAGAGGGGACCATTACTGATACGAACTCGTTTATTTCGGATGCATCGTTCAGCTGCACTCAGGATGTTCGTCTTCAAAATATGTGAGCATTGTTCAACACTGGCGTCTTTCACAGAGGTTTCGAAGTCAGTTGTTCCCATTTCAGTTGTAATTTCCTGGAAATTTGTTCGTCGATAGTCTGGCAACTTGAGACGACTCGCATTCAGTGGTAAATACATTGCCAGTTTTGAGCGTAATTTCAACCACATAGTGGTCCCCAAGCCAGTCTAGGACGGCTAGGTCAACAAGTTCACAATCAGGAGTAGAGAGTACGAGATCTAGAATATTACCGTATCGCGTGTGTTCATTAACGTGCTGGGTCAGTGGCTGAGGAGTTCAAGCAGTTTACTGCCTGGGGCTGGGCTGCGCAATGTACTCCAATCAATTTGGGAAGGTTGAAGTCTCCCGTTAGAATTGTTTCATTCTGAGCACTCAGTGCATGTTTTTATTTTGTTGTAGCCTAAAGTGCCGTATCAGTTTGAGCGGTACAGCGAGGGCTCCTATAGGCGAGCATGATATTAAACGGCTGGCGAATGCCGAGACGAGCATGGGTAGTGGGAGAAAGCCATTCATTCTAGGCTATCAAATTTTCTTTCATCACATTATGAATTAGTGGTCAGCAGTTTGGCTTTCGAAGTAAATCCAATACAACGCTAGCAATTTTTCATCTTGTAACTGATCTTCTAAAATGCTTCCACAGTAAAACATATGACATTTCATTATTCTTAGATCTTCGAAAAGCGTTCGACACCGTAGATAAAGCAATTTTATTAAAAAAACTCGATCATTATGGCGTTCGGAATGCGGCAAATGCACTGATTAATAGTTACATGTCTAATAAGGATCAATACGTACTCTGTAACGATGCCAAATCACATGTATTACCTATTAATTCCGGTGTTCCCCAAGGTAGCATTTTAGGCCCGTTATTGTATAACATTTTTATTAATGACATTACTACCCCCGGTATGAATTGTGTATTGTATGCGGATGACGCAGTACGCCAATAGTAGTAATTTTCAAGCTGCTATAACTGATATGCAAACTTTTCTGAATGTCTTGTCTGAATGGTTAACTCAAAATAGATTAACTGCCCATGAGAATAAAACCAAATTAATGTTTTTCTCCCCTGTACTCACCAACAGTTGCCACCTATTTTCTTCAACAATAACATACTAGAGTGGGTGCCCAAATAGGATATCTTGGACTGATCCCGGATGAAAAGCTGTGTTTCAAGTCTCATATTGAAGACATTGGGCGCAAGCTTAGCAAGGTTTTCGGCATAATCCATGCAATATCCAATTATGTTGACCGTGAATCACTAAAAATAGTCTACTACTCATTGGCTGATTCAGTGCTGGTCCAGAATATCATCGTTTGGGGAGGAACCCCACGTTGTGACATTCACAAGCTTGAAGTAATATTGAATACTATACTTAGGCGAATCGTAGTACTACGTGTAAGACGCAACGAAAACAATGTGCCTCTAATGCGATGCAGTGAAATGTACTTGTCTTTACAAATGTTGCAATTTCAGGATGTTTACACTATTCCTTACTTAAATTTTTTCGATTTGTGTTCTATAATCATCCTGTAGTATTTCTTAAGTATTTCAGTCCCCTTATTCCCCAACAAAATTACGAACTGAGACGTACTGTTCTCAATCTCCCAACTGTGCGTGTTGACGTTGAGAAACGCGCTACAGTATTTCAAATTGCAACTCTTCTCAATAAACTTCCTGCGTATTTATTAGATCCCATTTCTGATAATGTTTTAAAAAAACGCTTCAAAGACTATGTCATGCAATCATGCAATGTTATTAGCTTTTGTTTTTTGTTTTATGTTGCCCAAAACTTTCAGTGGCTACGCAGATGCATTATTCTATAGTGTATTACTACTTTACCAAATACTTGTAGGCTAATATATAAAATGTGTCGGTGTGTAATAAACCTATCAAACCTATAACCTACAGGGTCCCCCTAGAGGCGCAGCTCCCCGTAACATAGGATGGGCGAACCTCAATTCAAAAATAACTAGCTTTAACTAACCTCTCTTTACATTACAGAACAAAGATTATTGGATGGAACACAAAAAAATGAAGGAAGTAAACTCAGAGAAGTAGGAAATATGTCAGTAGAGCTCACCTTCTAGCCAATCTTTCTTCAGCTTCAAATGGGCTTCCTGTAGCATGATTGCCAATTCTTTTTGACTTTTGGTATGCAGAGGAGAGCTGTAAAAATAAACATTTGAAACTCAAAACCAAATACAATATAGCCAAAAAACAAGACATAGCTAAATAGATATTTCAAAGATATATTGTACTATAATAGCAGTTGATTAAAAAATGTGATCAAATACAGATCCTTGTGCAAATAACAAGGCCGATGCTCAAGAGCTAGTTGACGAGCTAGCCCTACTTCGCAATGTGAGTGAGATGTAGATATGTCCATAAACTGCTGCTAGAGTGCTTATCTGAGGGTGCCGTAGGGCATTTTTCATGGTAGCATTCAGTGACACCTGCTGCTTACTACATGCACGGTACTCACAGCCGCAAACCTGCAGTCCTCCACCATCTTTTAACCCCTTTCCTGTACCCGGCCTATCGAGCCCCCTTCTCCATCCAGGTTCCACGGCCTCCGCTTGCTTAAACGGCTTCACTCTTCTCCCTCCTGTTCCTCTGGCTCCTGCTCCTTCCTCCTCCTCATCATCAGTGAGCAGCATTCTCTAACTCTATTGCAATAGGTTGCAGTACTGTCGTGCGAAGCTGGACAGTTTTTAGAGTGGGAGCAGATCTCACTTGCTTGAATCAAGGAGACCAAACTCTCGGCCCACTCTGGCTTTCGCCAGTTTTCCTATTTCTCGGCCGTTAGGCGAAACAGACCAGGTCCGGGTGGTGGTGGTGACAGGCTACGCATCCTTATCCATCACTCCCTGACTTAAATCTCGATCGACACCTCCGATCTAGTTCCGGGTGTTCTCAAAGTCCAGGGAATGTGATCACAAACCTCTTCTCGCCCGGCCAGCTATGCACCCGACTTCTTGCCCTTCTTTGATTCACTCCAGGCATCCAATATTCTGGTGGGAGCGATTTTAAAGCGCACCACACTTTCAGGTTTCTGAATCAGGATGACCAGTGCATTACCCTCAGGGGTGTTCAGCTCCACGAGGCAATTTTCTCAAGCGAGCTAACCACCCGAAATGGTGACTCTCATACCAGTCTTCCATCTCATGGTCCTTTTTCCTTCAAGCGCCTATCAGGCGCTGGATTTCGGATGGTAGATTTCCATTTTCCTAAGCTCTGAACACCTCCCAATCTTTATTTTCCGTACTATTCTTTCCTTATCTCCCATGGGTCCCCATTTTTTCACCAACTTGCATAGAGGGGACTGGGCAAATTAGCCTTCCGTAGTTTTAACAAAAGCAGCTAAGCATCACATACCAACAAGGAAGGTAAGAGACTTTATTCTGAATTATCCTCGTCAAGCCCAAGTTCTAGCCCATCAAAGGGATGTGGCCAAAGCGTTCAACCCAACTGATCCCACTGTTGGCCTCCTGAATTGGGAGCTTATGAGGATTACAGTTGTAAAACATTAACCGAGCAGGATGCCGTTCCACACAGGGTAATATAGGACTTAGACAATTTAAAACCAATAGCATAAATGGCTAAACTGCATGTCTGGGGCGTGTCTGACATTTACTTCAATAACTTCATAAAATGTTGCTTACCAAAATATACTAGTTGCCAATAGTTGCTAACGCCAACAATATAAGTCTGAACATGAAGAATAATTAATCATGGCTAAAAGATTGGGGCTCAAACACCTGCAATAACACTTTCAGCTATGAACTAACTAGTCTGGACTACAAGGTTTGATAGCTTTATTACACACAGATAAACATTACAATAATGAAAACTTTCCGAGTTCAATATACATACAGTAATATACAGTATCTGCATAACTCATAGAAAAGTTGGGGAACTTTTTGGGTAACAAGTAGTAATTAGACTAATACAATTGCATAACATAATCTTTATACTGCTTTTTAAACGCGTCATTAGATATAGGATGATAGGATCTAATAGGTGTGTTGGACCTCAATCAACAAGTGATACGGTTTGAAAAATAGTTGAACGTTTCTCTACATCAACACGCACACTTGGAAGATTGAGAATGGAGAATCTCATCTCGTAGTTATAATGGGGTATGAGTGATGCATAATATTGTTGAAAGACAAGAGGATGGTTATGTATGAGTGAACGGAAAAACGTAAGAAGTGAATAGTTATACACATCTTGAAATTACAACATTAGTAAATCACGGTACTATCACTACGATTCATCAACGGTATATTATTTTGATCTCGTTTAACGCGAAGTATTCACCTTAGTGTATTATTCTGCACAATTCTAGTTTACGAATGTAACAATGAGGAGCTGTAGCTACCCCAAATGATTATATTTGGAATTAACAAGGAATACGCTAACGAATAATAAATTTGTTTCAACGAATCACGATTGACATAATTAAGACACTGCATATATTATAAAAATGAACTCTACTGAGCTTTCGGCCTAACTCTTCAATGTGCGCTTTGAAACTAAGTTTATCATCAAGAATCAAACCAAGATATCGAAAATGAGACACCCATTCAAATTCTTTACTGTGGAAATGAATCGTCAGTAAGTCAGGACGAGACCATGGAGTGAATAACATCAGCTTAGTTTTATCCTCATGGGCAATCAGTCTATTTTGAATTAACCATTGCGACAGTTTACTTAGAATATGTTTATCAGTTATGGCTTAGAGAAAATTACATTTAGTAGTGTAGAACACTGCATCATCAGCAAACAGAACACACTTCCTTCCAAGAGTAGTTATATCATTATTAAAAATGTTGAAAAGCAACAGTCCAAGTACGCTTCCTTGAGGGACTCCAGTTTTAATAGGTAAAACTTGAGATTTAACGGTATTACGTAGTAGCTACATATTGGTCACGGTTGGATAAGTAGCTTGCTAATAATGCATTTGCTGTCCCACAAATACCATAGCGTTCAAGTTTTTTTAACAACTGTGTCAACCTTATCAAACGCCTTCCGCATGTCTAAAAACAGGGTGACCCCCATACGCTTTATCGTGGAAACACTTTAGTAAGCCAGTTACTAGATGAAATATCGCTAAGGTAGTATTAGATTTGGAACAAAAGCCAAATTGTCGGCTTAAAATTACGATATGGATCGCTGGAACTCGGTTAATCTGGAGTGAATTAGTTTTTAAGTATTTTATTGAAGGTTGACAGCGTTAATATTGATCTGTAATTTGCTACATCATTAGGATTGCCTGATTTGAATATTGGTATAACACGAGCATGTTTCAGTACATCGGGGTAAGTACCAGTAGCAAAACACAAATTGAAAATATAACAAAGTGGATTAACTATACAAGTCATGACTCTCATGAGAAGAAAAGGTAGAATTTCGTTACGGTTACAACGTTTACCGCTGTATGATTTTAAAATTTGTTGTATTTCATGGGCATCAGTAGGCCTCAAGGCACAAGTATCATGAACATAATCAGTATCAATGGTCAAATTCGCAGCTTGTTGAGGTAGGTCTTGTACCAGAGTCATTGCAATAGAAGTGAAATAGCTGATTGTTAAAGTGGTTAGCTGACTCAGCGTCTGCAAGTGCGTTCCCGTTTAAGCTGAGTGAGAGGTTTTTCGTAGTTGTCTTTCTACCTAAGATCTCATTTAGGACTTTCCACAATTTCCGAAACAAATTACTGGATTCATAAATCCTCTCTTTATAATAATATTCTTTCGATTTAAGTATAAGTTGATTCAGCACATTTCTATATACTGTATAAGACTTTTTGTAATTACCATATATCTCGTATGAATAAATTATACAATTGATACTTCTTTTTAATGACAAGTTTTATATCCCTAGAAAACCATTTCGGCTTGCTATTTTTCACTATTTTTAGTCTTTGTTAATGGGAAACATTGGAATTAAATCGAGCAAATGAGATCATGCAGTGCACTCTCATAGGTAAGGTCAGCATTAGAGAAACTGCTTACTTCCGCGAAGCTTGCTTGTTGCATTTTACTGACAAAACGTTCCTGGAACTGAGCAACATTGATTGGCCTTGAGAAGTTATTAGAGCAATAGGTTTGTGTTACAGGTAAGTATCAGCATAACTGGGAAGTGATCAGAGAGGTCCACATTCAAGACTGCAGAAGTACATTTTGCACCTGGGTAAAAATTTAACCAGATATGATCTAACAGCGAATGTTGAGTTATAGGATTTCGGGAGAATATCTGGTAGGTTTATCATTTGCCGGAAAATAGCCATATGAACTAATGACGTGAATGAAATCTTCAATCGATGATAAGCCTCGATTTCAATAAATTGATGTTGTAGTCTCAGCAGAGGATACAATTTTTATAACTTGCCGTAGATGGTAGATAATGGTCTAATAGAAACTTATTAAAATAATTTATTGATCCACTTGGAGGTCTGTAAAAACAGCCAAGGAAGATTACGTTAGTTTTATGTTTAACTGTGGCACTTAGAACTTCGGTTACGTCGTCAACTTTACCCAAGCTTGACATCTAAAATTATTTGTAATAAAGAGTGATAACGCATCCGTATCTGTTGCGAAAGATATTAAGCTGTTCATATTCGGGTAACGAGAACATAAAATTAATGTCCGATGATAGCCAAGTTTCAGTACACACAATGACATTGAATTTAATACTTAATGACTGGAGCAACACTTCTAAAAGTGGGAAGTTTTTACGCGTACTCCGAATATTTACTACAATAAGAGAAAAAAAATGATTATAAAAGTCACTAGTTTTTCTATTAAAATCATTCCATCAGAGAGTTGGTAATTAAAATCAGGAAAATTATCACTACTCTCATGACGAAATGAAAATGACGGATCATTGCAGTTGCAACAGTTCAATGACATACAGTATTGACATTAAAACACTTTACTCAGAGGATATTTGCATGTTTAAAAGCATTACATCAAGCTGCTCGAGATCACTAGTATTATTAATTAACATAAGTTTCATATCGTTAAGTTTATAATAGATGTTCCCGTTTCTTGAGTATGTTCGCAGTAGAGGCGGGTGTTCCCTCTTCAAGGAGCGTAGTTTGTAGAGAAGCGCTGACCTTTCATGCGTTAAATACTCGCTGACGTAGATATCTTGAGGCTTAACTTTTTTGGTGGAAGTTAACAGCTTGATTTTTATGTCTTTCGTGGCACATGAGACGCGAAGATGTTTTCTATTTTTATCACGAATCGCACATTCGACGACATCACTGGGTGAAATACGATACATGTTGTTAGACAACGCAGTGCGCACTTCAGACAGTAAATGAATTATTATTGACACTATTTGATTTCGCTAGTTTGGTAGAAATTAATTGGTCGACAGCAGGACTTTGGACCATCAAGACGTTGGTTAGAGCTTCCTGCTCAAGACAGTCGAATTTCGTATGAATTTTGAATAGATCTGATCCAGATGTAGGTTGGATACTACTGCCAGCAGATTGCGTATTGTGACTTGTGCTAGTTCCAGGAATAACAGAAGTAGAAGATTCCATAGATATTGATGACTCTGGAGGTGGAAGAGGATTGAGCGATTTACTAGTTGAAACACTACTGCTAGCAGCGCTATTAGTTGGAATATTGCTTAAGATCCATGGTCAGGAAGGAATTCGTACGAATAAAGAAATTTGAGTCTTGGCTTCAGTTTCAGTACGTAGTAGCTCTAGTTCGGAAACAACTTTCGAGTTGAGTTGGTATAAAGACTCGAGATATTTAATCATTTTGACTTGATAGTGCTGCTCCTTTACTGTTTTATTAGGCTGTTTGGCAGCCCTTCCAGGATTTTTTTTAACTGGAGAATAAGACTAAGTATTTGAGCATTTTATGAATTCTAGACAGATCTTCCTGGAGACTTATACTACCGGTGGAGATGTTACATTCGTTATCAGAATCAGAAGAGTTCGAAGATAATGAATCGTTTGCTATGGTATTCATTATTATTGTTATTAGTGGAGCAGTTAGTATTTTTAGGTTGCCCGTAATAGTAAATGAAATTTAGCGCAAGAAGAATTTAACAATTTGGATGAGAGCGGTCCCGCTGCAGAGAGCCAATATGGTCTAGAGGCTAGAGCTGCACTTATGCATGCTTCACAACAATTCTGCCAAAGTTCAACTGGAGTAGGGAGATTTCAGTCACTGACAGGCACACGCATACCACTGTACTCCAGGAGTATACAGTCAATGCGACGAGAGAAGTGATAAGGGCAGTTTACACTTGGGACAAATGTTCAAACGGTGCACCCCGTGCATGCACAATAACACCCTGCAACAGTCACAAAGGGCGGAAGTTAATGTCACCACGCGTGTAACACTGCAGTAGTAATATAAATATATAGGTGTCTATGACAGTACCCTAAGAAGGTACCAACAAAAGCGTGACACCGAGGCTGAGCAACAACACGGCCAGCGAATCGACAGATCGCTGAGTTGGCAAGGCACTATATTGCCGATCTTACGCGGGCTGCAGCGGGACACTTGACTGCTCTCACAGTGACAGATGGAGACCGAAGGAGGAATGAGTAGCCAGGGCTCGATCAGTTCACAATAACAAAGTCAGCAATAAATTAGTTTGGCAAAAAGAAGTCAGGGCTCGATTGCCACACAATAACGCATTTGCTAATTTCCAAAGACTTGAGCCCATCAAATTTTCATAGGAAATTAGTTAGAATGTTCCAATGAACACTTTTGCAATGGTGAACGGTAGCCAGAGTACCTCTGTCGTTTGCACCACAACTCGCATGGCCTGAGGTTGCTCCAGTCAGGAGGATCATTTTGAGTCGATCAGATTCATGTTAAGGAAAGAATTAGGTAACTCTGATATTTTTTTTTTTACTTAGCCAAAGTTGTGAAGTCTTACTTATCTGTAAGTATAAAAGGAGGTTTCATGGTAATTCTCATCATTTTTGTCTTGTATTTGTGTAGTATCTGGTTCTATATACTCCTCAAACAATTTATGTATGTTAGAGGAGCAAAATCCTGTGTTTACTCTGTTTCTTGTGCAGGTACAGGAGTACTTTTTTCTTGGATATTTTTTGTGATTATTTACTGCAGCTGCACCAGCCGAGTTCCCATCCAGTATATAGGTAGGTACCTCACCCTCCAGACCTCACGTATTAACCGAGCGACTTTATTCAATTGAGTCAGGAAAACGGACGGGTTTTGGGCCCAATATTAGACTCCAGAGGTACTCTGGCTACCGCTNNTTCATTGGAACATTCTAACTATTTGCAGAGGCACGCTAACGCCAGAGTACCTCTGTCGTTTGCATGACTTAGCCACAGCTTTAGCAGGGAGGGGTTTTCCGGCTCCTGTACTGGAGGATGGTGCTTACAACTATTATTATTTTTTTTTTATTATTATAGGTTTGTATCCCAGGCTCGTTACTGAAATTTCCACTTGAAGTGTTCTCATGCTGGTCTCCGAGGTTTCTTTCTTCAACATTCAGTATTACAGTTGGGACCATGAGGAACCTATCAGACTCATGTGGGTCCCTTTGTGCTTTACAGCATTTGGAATTTCAGTTATGTACGGATCATTCGGATATAGAGCCTGTGGTATCTCTTCTTGACGACCTACTCAGGCGTAGACCGTGTAAGGTCTATTTCTGGTTAGAAATCTCTAAGCAGGCAACCTCTATGAGGGGAATTCAAAAAGTTGGCGGAAAATTGCTCTCGCAGCGTCATTACATACCCATGAACGTCAAGTGCTATCTGATATGGAAGCTGGCATCTGACCGCTATACATGGCACAAGTCAGGTCATAACAAATGGTTTCAACGATGAGATGGAGGTCCTCGTTTTTGTTAATATGAAGGTACTAAAAATTATTAGTCCCAAATCCGCTATCAAAATAAAGGCCTAAAATTTGTTTCTTATTCGTTTGAACGCAATGCAATTACCACTCACCCCACATACATCAAGATGCAGGAAAATTTGATAGTAACGAACTTCCAGCGACTTTGATACCAAACGCTCCATGGTGATGCTCAGATGAGTAATTGCCCATTTACCTATTCAAGTGCAGCAACTTATGTCAAAGTTGGTGGAATGAATCAGTGGAGAAGAGGACCACACTTGGGAGAGCAATACATTTGCACGTACGCAAGAGAGCTACAATTTATGTTGAATAATATCAGCTATTCCACGAACTTTTTGAATTCCCCTCGTATAGTTGGAAGCAGAGGGATTTGTGCTTCTTCCATACTTCACGTGCACTTGCTTTATTGTCTACGAACGATTCTGAATGGACTGAAATAGGCGCTGCCTGTCCTTGGACTGAGATAGTCGCTGTCGGTATGCGGGGTTGAAAGATGAGTTTATCTTTTGACTTGTGGGGGAAAGGCCCAGCGTGTCTATGTCACGCCTTTGGTGGGCTTCAACTTGAGAACAGGGGAAAGGAGTTACATTTTCTTTCTCTGTTTTGTAGTGGTCCCCGACTATGTGGCCCCTGTGACGATTTGTTGAATTGTTTGTACGGTGGTCGTCCTAGTGACTGCTCTTTGAGACTTAGCTAGGAGAGAATCCAGAGGCTACCTGACGCTCGTTACCATTTCAAGTAGGAATTTGGATGAAGCTGCTTATCTGGAGTATCTGACTGTCTGAGATTATGTTTGAACTTCGACCACCATCTTGGGCTCATGTTGAAGTCGGTCGCGCTGCCTGCCGACTCGTATGGCTGCTCTAGTTATCCCAATAGCTGGGACCTTTGGCCCTGGGCATTTCTTTGGCGTGTTAAGCAGCTCTAGGCTTTCCTGGCTTCACTCCGGTAATTCCCGCTGGGAAGTGGCCTGCGGAGACCTTTCTATTTTGTCGCGGTCTTCAGTCTTCTGCCTCTGATTTATTCCTAGTCCGTAGATCGGTGGGACTCGGAACCGAGGTAATCAGCACTCCGCAGTATCTCTCTGATGTCTATGGTATCTCATTTCTAGGGATAACTCGCAGGTGGGTTTATCCCTATTGGACATTCTCGTTTCTTGAATTTTTGTCCGTGAGTCCGACCTCTACTCGGAGTCACAAATACCGTTTGATTCCCGCCATCTGGGCTGTTCCTTTGCCCGTGGCTTTGTAGAGGCACGAGCGGGTCTTTCGTAGTTTTATTGCCTTGTCTAACGCCGTATTAGGCCTGAACTTGAAAGAAAGTTGTCTAGTCGTGATAGGGAACCTGTTGTTAGTCTCCTGTTCTCCGTTCTTAGTTTGCTTGGTGCGGAACATCGTTAAGGGTTCTTTTTAATCCCTAGTAATTGGTTCCATTAAGGGTCGGTATTGAGAGGCCCCTTTNCGTATTAGGCCTGAACTTTGAAAGAAAGTTGTCTAGTCGTGATAGGGAACCTGTTGTTAGTCTCCTGTTCTCCGTTCTTAGTTTGCTTGGTGCGGAACATCGTTAAGGGTTCTTTTTAATCCCTAGTAATTGGTTCCATTAAGTGTCGGTATTGAGAGGCCCCTTTGGCCATTGAGTTATGCCTCTTTGTTCCAATACACAGAACCGGAGTCCTTAATCCTTCAGAGCTCCGCACCGGACTTCAGACGTTGAGTTGAACCTTGTCATTAACGCCTTGTTGCAAGTTTTGAGATAGACGCGGGCCTCACTCCTCCGTGTGACACCTTATGTCCGACGTGGGTCGGATTTATTTTTTTTTTCTTAGTAAAAAGGCGAAGTCCTATTCTTGTATAGGCCTAGGCTCAAGCCTTGATAACTTCAGTCTTGTGCCTCTATTAGTATAAGTAACTGGACTTGGAATTTTCTATAGTCCTTTACTGTATGAGGACAAGAGGAAGACTCCAGTAAAATTCAAAGCTCTGGTACTTCTATGATTGCTTTGCCAGAATATTACGAGCTTTGTCAAACAACCCTACTCCGGAATTAGTAGGAGTATTATGTCCGCACTTTTTGACCCTATACGGGGTTGTTGCAGTGTAGCAGCGAGAAAAAATATGCAGTATACTGTATACAGTATCTAGGTACCCCAGGGCTTCCCCGGGGTATCACTGCATCTGAACTGCTTTTGTCTTATGAACCATACTCCAGGTGTTAGCTACCTGGAGTATCCTCTGGCAATTCACATCTAATGGGATTTTGCAGTATGGCCGCTTGTGTTTATGCTCCGGACAGTGCCCAGGGAATAATTTATGTAACTGCAATCCCGTCGGAGTATAAACGGCTTGCCGCTTGTACCTACTTGGGAATCTAAGGCTTCTCCACCAATGTCTCTTTACATCTTAAGTTCTAGTGGACGTTAGGCCCGCTCAGGCTCTCGCTCTTTGTTTCTGCGTAGCGACAGGTAGGCCCTTCGGTGGAGCCCTGTTTCGGCTTTACACAAAGGGACAGATCTCTGAATAGTTCCCTTGTATTTGCTTGTATATCTCTCTGCAGGGACTGTAGTACATATTACTACTTTTTCCAACCAGAGCCGATCTGATTATATCCCAAAATTTCGGCGTGTATTTAATTCTCTACAGGAAACTTGGTTCTCTTTTAATCTGGCCGCTTAAGGCTAAGATTCCGGATCAACTGGGGTTCTTGTCTTGAGACTGGTTGATTAATAGAAGCCAGTGCTCCCTTCTGGTTGTGGCCCATAAGCGATCGTTGATCTATGGATCCAGGATTCTCTTATAAAGATTGATAGCTAGTGCCCCAAAGGGTAACCCCTATAGATATCATCAGAACACTTAGTACCGTTCCCTGTCTTGTTTGTATAGGCTAGGGGTGTGTGAGTAGCCCTCCGACGTCAACCTTTCTTGGACTGGTTTATTCTCTAACATCGGTAGCATACTATGTGGGTTCTTAAAGTAAGCCCAAGAGTATTCTTGTGCCTTACTGGATTTATAAAATTTTGGTCCTGGGTGGGTATAAGCGCAAGACTTACAAACTTTCGAATTTGGGTCTATATAGGCTGAAGAACCCGATTTCAAAACTTGTCCCAGCATAGACGTCGGAGTTTGATCTCGAAGTTCTACTTGCAAAGGTATAAGGTCAGAGCTTTGGTCGGCTCGAAGTCCTATCTCTGTAGACTTCCGTTCCGTGCTTAGTCACACCGAAGTTCTGATCTTGTATAGTTAAAAGATGAAATCTGGCGACCTTGCAATTTGCCAGATTGAGGAAGTCTTGCCCTTATGTGGGAGTAGGAGCGACCCTCCTAAATCTTAGTTACTCTCGACTTCTGTCTTCGAATGACTGTCTGTCTTACTTAGCCCAAGGTTGGCTGCTCCTCAAGTCAGCCCGTTGGAGGGAGGTATTTAGTTAGATAACCTTCTAGTCATTATGTGCTATAGGTCGTCTCCGATAGTCCTAGATCACTATGTCTCTATTGGACGTCGGGCCTCTGGAATGGTTGTCTCCCTTCTAGTCCAAGGGCACTTCCTGATTAATAAAAAGTGTATTCAGTTCAATCTGGGATGTTGCTATGATGGAGCCCATTCAGTTAGCCATAATAATAGCTAGACGAGATTCCAAGAATGGCTTTCCCGCATTCCTGTTGCTCCTGAGGCCCTTCTACATCCCCTTATAGCGCACTTCCATTGAACTTCTTAGATCTTGTAGATTGTGGTGTTCTTCTTCAGTTGAACCTGGTGTGGCCTTCCGAGTAATGCTTAGGAAGGATTTCCTCAATCCTGTGGTCAGCAGATGGCCAATCAAGAGCGTCTCTGCAATCCTGATTATTCTAAGGGCGCTTTAATAAGTTAGCTTATGGAGTCTATCGGTTGCTTAAGTAAACTTGTTTGTAGCGTCCTCACCCAAGTTCTTGATCGAAAAATATTGAAAGTAGCGATCTGGTGTTTCCAATAGTAGCTATCTTCCTAATCCATCAATGTTTTAAAATTAAATCAAGTTTCTTGCGTGCTGTATCTTAGCGAATTTCCAAGCGTCTAGTACATGTACCAGACCGAGCTTTACTTAGCAAAATTTTTCCTTTTCCATAGTAGGGCTTAGGACGCAGCAGATCATATCGCTTTACTGAGCAATCGTATTTGCCAATTTAATTTCTGGTGTAATTACCGTTGTTTTTTTGCTGTTTTTGATTATCTTTCTGCGCACCGAAAGGTGGCACAAGATCGGAGTCATAGTGGGTGATATTCCATTGTGACTAACCCAGTTTTATCTTGGGTATGCATGATTTATTACATTCTTATGTCGTGGGTATGTTAACGGCGTTGCCGATTCTTCAAACGTCCCACGCTGGCTACCATACTCTCTCTGGTAGATCTGTACCCCTGTCTCGGCAGTCTCTCCCAGAACGGACTTCGTGCTGTCTTGGAGGACGCACACGAGGCCGCTAATCTGCCGTGTTGCGCGGGGCTCTGGGTTAGTTATATGGGTTCTGGTTGTCCCCCCCGGAACTTGGGGAGAGGTGGTGACTTGTGTTCCCCGCTCAGGATTTTATATATAAAGTTTTCCAACTTTATGTATCATCAGGTACGTTCTCATACACTACAGATTTTACCAGGAAACTCCAGTTTCCCCTGCGGCTAGTATATTTAAGCAAACATTCTGTTTATACCTTTCTGCCTGGGTCTCTTCCTGGTTACTTTGTGTTCAGGGAAGATTCTGGGACTTTTCCAGCCAGGGTTGCGGAATCGGCTGGAGTTGGAGGATTTTGGGGGAGTCGGGATCTCACTGGCTCTAGGAGTCGGAGTTGGCATTTTTAGCCCGACTTTGGAACCTCACTTATAAAGTAATATCACTTAATTCAGAATTTTCAGGCTCAAGTTTAAAAAATAATAAAAGATTTTGTAAATGTGGACATATTTTGTTGTATGTTTCTCTTTTACAGGTGTAGCTACCACATATTTTCCTATTCCACATGAGGACATTGAGAATAGGTTGAATGTTCCAATGAACAATTTTGCAGTGGTAAGCAAAAGGCAGAGTACCTCTGTCGGATAGCACCACGACTCGCGTCTTTGCGGGTTTCTCAAAGTCGAGAGGACTAATCTAGTCGTCACACTTTTGATAATTGAAAGGTAAGTACTCTCGTCTTTTTTTTTTGACTTAGCCAAAACGTAAGGTATGTTCTGGTGTAAGTATAAGAGCTATTCTGTTAGAAGTTATTCTGTACTCTGTCTAGTATCTTAGTAGCTATAGACTGTAGCACTGTATTGTATCATACCAACACTGTACTTGTGCATGTTAGTATTAGAATTTTAAAAATATGTTAACTCTGAATCTGTTCCTTTTCCAGGTGATAGAGTTACTTCATCTCAGATTTTTTTTCTCTGCTTCCTCTCCCCTCCCCTTCCGTCCGCGGCTATATAGGTAGGCACCCGACCCCCTAAGACTCATTCCGGACAATGAGTGAACATCTCGCTACTAAAGAGCCCAGAACTACGGGCTTTGGGAAGGTTGTACCTCCAGAGGTACTCTGCCTTTCGCTTACCACTGCTAAATTATTCACTGGAACATTCAACCTATTTGCAGTGGCTCACTTCAGGCAGAGTACCTCTGTACACACCGAGTGTACAACAACTCATTACTGATCTCAAATTGGACAATTTTTGGAACCTTTCCCTTAGGTTCCTACACCCTTGTGCTAGTCTTCAGTAAGAAGTAGTTCGACAAGGGAGACTTTTTTGGTAAAAGGAACGTTGGTCAACTCCTACCACAGCTGCAGCATTCCCAGCCCAAGGAAATTATTCAAAAGTTGCACCACTGCAGTATTCCTGAAATCAGTATTATGTGCTTCTTAATTCAGATTACAATGTGAAATATTAAACCACCCCCCTAGATTTCTGCCTGTTTTCTGACGGTTAATACACGTACCAGAAAAACAGACTAAGTCCACTAGGTTGCGAGGATTTTAAAAGGGAATACGAGAATAGAAAAATTTTAAACACCCTGTTGATACTCAAGGACTTTAATTTCCAATATCAAAATTTATATTTCCGATCAATAGAAGTTGGTTGAATTCAGTTTTCAACTTGAAATATTCAATAACTTCACGCTAGACTCCCGCCTGTCCTCTGGTAGTTAATATGCTATACCAGAAGTCAGACTAATCCCACCCGGCTGATGGAATTCCAATATGTTCACCAAATCCAGAAGACCATGAACGAAAGTGAATCACTTGTCTTCTTATCCAGAAAATTTTTCCAAAATTTTCAAAGCTTCCACAAATTAAATTTTCAAAATTACTCCAGGTCTCAATGGGCACTAAGCAATACGGGACTAAGTACGTATCACTGAAAATTACAGATGTGAAAACGTTAAAAGTCACTTCATTGTATTAGAGGCTAAGGCTCAATGGACTTCTCACATATTCCAAGTCCCAACGTCAGAACCCAGAAACATTTCAATGTATGAGTGCTTCCATGTATCTGAGGCTAAGTCTCCTATGACTACCTCAAACTTTTTCAAAATGTCAGAGTAGAAGGCCAAAATTTTTCTAAGTTCACAGAGCTGCACTGTTTCAGAGTTAAAAGTTCAAAAAGGGAACCAAGGTAAAAGTACGATTTATTTCTGAAACAAGTATCTTGAACCTTTTCAAAGTTCCTTGGGCACTAGAGAAGAGGAGAGGAGAGGAGAGGAGAGCTGGAGCTGGAAGATGCTGACTCGGCCTTGACGAGTGCGTCAGGCGCTAGTACAGCTAAGAGAATAGCGGAAAAGATGCTCATTATTCTTCCCTGAAAGGCACGATCAAGTAGGATAGACACACCATCAGGTCCACGACGGCCGAAGGTTTTCCTCTTGTAAAGGAAAAAGGTTAAGTAACAGGCACGGAAGCAGATAGCGCACGGATGCGACGTGCTTCACTGAGCAGAGACTAAGTCTCAAAGAGGAGCAGTTGAGACGTTTATCACCTCCCAAAGGACGAGTTTTGACATCTTTTTCAGTGTTAAAAATTAATAACGTCCATAGCGTATGGGCCTTTCTCCTTTCCCAAATCCTGAAATTAAGTATGCTTGCACGTCAGTGTCGCCACGCCTTGTATAACGTCTGGCTGTGAGTCGCTCTCGAATATCACCAGAACTGCCGACAAGCTGGGAAGTTATGAGCGAGACTTCTAGCTAGTCTCTTGTTCTCTTCTCAGCTATTGGACGAAACTTTCCAAAATTTCCCATTTTTAAATTTTCCAAATAGCGAATCTGATTTTGAGAGTGTAAACTCAAAAATCAAGGTTTTCTTCTTCCACAGTTTAAAATTCCAAGTGGCTTCAAGGGAGAAAATGAATTAGAAAAACTCCCAAAACGTCCAAGTGTTTCGGTGAAGTTTAGAATTTAAATCAAAATGAATTTAAATTACACTCTTTTTCAAATTATAAGGCTTAGAAGATTTCCAGTAATAGTCAAAACCAATCAGTATAAGTGCCATCAGTGTCTGGTAGTGTTGGGACCCAGTTCAATTGAAGGACTAAGTAAAAAACTTCAAAGTTCCAAAACCCGTCAGGTATTAAGGAGCCTTCGAAAACCTAAGTCCCAACCAGGGTTTAGGCTAAGTGTAGACCAGATCATTCATTCTGAGGCTAAATGTCCACAGGACCTTCCATTCTGAGGCTAAGTCTTCACCTGCAACTTTAATACATTCTAGAAGTAAGTTATGCCAGGCTACCGTCCTGTATTAACGACTAACTTCATTTGACTAAAAGCTAAAAACGGTGATCGCCCTCATTTAACGAGCAGCATTATTCTACTGGAAGGAAATCCGTCCATGTTCGTTAGAGAACAACGAGGAGTTGTCCCTGGGGGAATTCTTAGTCTTAACGATCTCTCGCTCTAGGCTCCACAGCCCGCGTCAACGTCTAGCGCCTCAGATCTTGCAGCTAAGTTTACGTCCGATCATATTTTCTTAGACGAAAGAAACATTTCCGTTTCGAATGCCGCCACGGTAGCTGCATGCTTCCGTTCTCAGCTCTAACACCTTGTATCGCTCGTTCGATGACCCGTGAGGCACACGAGCTCTGCAGATCTTGGTGTGCTGACTCGGCAGTTTGTGTGTGTGTGTGCATACACGGCGCCGTGGCGGAACTGCCTTCCTCAGAGATGAGGCGGGGGGGAGGTCTCGGGTCATTTGTTAATCCATCAAATTAGCGCCATAGTTCTTCTTGACCCGAGAGCGACTGCAACTACACTTGCTCATCTAGGGCCAGTGGGCCTATACCCGCAGCACAAACCAGTGCATGTGGGTTTCCCAGGTGAGGGTGTGGTTTAAGTTGACTTTACCTTTACGCTGCTTAGAGTGTAGTTTACCGGAGCTATATCTGAAGTTGTATGTTTTCCAAGGACTTGACTCTTTCTTGAGAGTAACATCGTCTAGAATGTAGCTGGTATTCTTTTTTGCCATAGCATACCAACTGCACGACGTACACTACTCGTGTTTTAGATCTCTTAGAAAATGGTAAAATAATGTGCAAGCTGAATCTAAGTTTGCCCCAATATCATCAATGTGGGATCAAGTGGAGTTGCGTCATTTGCGTCAATGTGTGCAAGTCATAATAATGGAGAATAAGTCAAACAAGCTCTGCAAAGAGCTTTCCTTCAAGTAAATAGTGTGGAGTGCAGCCAACGGCCTGATCCAAAGCCGCTAAAGCAGTTCATCTCACGACCGAAGTTTTAGACAATTAAGTTTAAAAAGACTAAGGATGCATTCCACTGGAGGCCGCACTCAAGGCTTCGAGGCTTGACTTGTTTGGAACTTCAGGCAGGTGCGTTGGCTTCGACCTGTTGAATTGAGTTTGATCTATATGATCCCAAATGGATACCGTAGTTGCTATCGAAAGATCATCATTGGATTCTGATTGATCATTTGTTTCAGATTCATCACTGATTCAGATTCCTCACTTTGAATCTGATTCATCTTTAGATCTGATTCATTACTCGGTGTGTTGTTGGTTCCCTCGGCGTGTTGCCTTTCCTATAAAAGCTGCACTTTCAGCTTTGAAGTCCTAAGATTGTACTATCCACTAGACAGGTCCTGACCAATCTTAGGTTTCATTCCTATAGATATAGGTAACAAAAAGGGAAAAGCAATGCCAGCAGGCCTTATTAAAGAACCTTAGAATTTTTCAATATACGACTGATAATCCAGATATCAGGTCCTATCCCTGCATTTGTATCAGCTTAGATCGTAACCAATGCTAGATTATGAACCTCTGCAGTAGCTATAGCCTACTACACAAGTCCTTTACCAAACTTTCTTCACCTATTTTGTCACACTCTTTTCGAGCCGTAATATTAGAATGGATATTTTGCATTTTGTAAATATCTTCAGGCTCGGTCTGATTGAGTAGTTTGCAGTGTATTTAGCGAATTACTAGCAGTCTTCCTCAAAGGAGAAGTACATCTTGTTTGAGTATCACTGCTTTTGACTGCTCTTACCGTACAAGAAATTCTTTAGGTTTCCTCCTTAAGGAGTGGCGAGGGAGATTAAGAAAGACCCATTGAATTAGTCGAAAGCAAATTATTGATCTTTTGACTATCTCGGCTCTAATAGATCAAGGACCTCAATCCTTATCAAAACTTTCGTAAATCGTTAGAGAGAGAGAAAAGGCGAAGTAAAAGGAACACCGTTTGCTGCCACGAAAGTAAAGTATCTCGGACTTGTTCCGGAGCGTTCTGCTTGTCTCTCGAGTAATTGTTGTTTTAGCCGGTCATTAATACCTCTTATTCCTTGTTGAAATCGGAGTAATATGTCATAACTTGAGAATTCTTTGTCGGTAGAGCAGTCGCCAGTAAGAGACTAACTAGCCCCCGGGTCTACCTTTGGGCCGTAAAATAATCAGCTGCTTCGGTATAAGACTTTCAGAGAGACGGAAGTTCGTAAACCTGGGACCGTGTGACCCTGAAGGTTAAACCATCACCTTCCGGTTTGCTAATGTTCTCAAAGGAGAATCTGCGAGTAACGGTGGATCTCCGTCTTGACCAGGAAGCAAAGAGCGTAACGGGAGGACTCACGAAAAATTAGCAGCAAAAAGTGACGTCACATCGGCGAATCTATGGCTGAGCAGCCCAGGAGTATTTTAACTAATTTCACCAGAAAAATCTTCTTAAATTGCAAAATTTATCTCTAGCGTATAAATAAATGAAGATAATATACACTAATTTAGCAATTAACT
>LQNS02000211.1:5989708-6012436 GCA_001587735.2 Parhyale hawaiensis | reverse complement strand
TGTTCACAGGGGAAGCTGCCAACTTTAAACTACGGGCCTTCACGAACGCGGAACAGCACTTCCAAGGGCCAGCACTCTCCATGAAGGAGCTCCAAAAACCCTCCCTGCGCCGCTCCCGCTTTGCTGTGGGTATATCAGTGCTACCAACAGAGGTACTCTGCGGAGCTAGCCACTGCAAATAGGCTGAATGTTCCAATGAACACTTTTGCAGTGGTGAAGCGAAGCAGAATACCTCTGGAGTTTCAGACCTTCCCAAAGCCCATCTTTTTTGGAGACCTCAAGAATAATCGCTCGTCGTACAACTCAGGTGAAGCTGGAGTGTGCTGGCCGGCCTGATATAGCCTGCAAGGAGGAATAAGGATGAGGATTACAAGGAGGCATGACCAGATAAAAAAAAAATCTGAGACTTCGTCTAAACATCACAGAAACGCCTAACAGCGAACTCAGCTTAGATTTTGGCATGAATACTGAGGAAATACCTCACAAATCATGGAAAAATTATGAAAGTTTGAAAAAAATTAAACGAGTACTTATCTGTCTTATATGAGTGTGACGACTCAGACCTGTCCTCCTGTCATGGAGAAGCCTCGGCTATGCGAGTCTAAGTGCTACCGACAGAGGTACTCTGCTTTGCTTCACCACTGCAAAAGTGTTGATTGGAACATTCAGCCTATTCTGTTAATGAAACACCACACTAGGTCCTATAGAAGCCTTGAAGTATGTACTATTTTAGGTTACATTAACATGGGCATTCTCTAAAAATTCATAAATATAGGGTAGGCCTATTTTAAAAATAGTTTAGGCGTGATATAGGCAGTGTGCCACTGATGCACGAGTAAAAATTTCTACTACTACTAGGCAATAAAAAATTCAGTGTTTTTATATTCACCCTGATAATTGCCTAATTTTTAAAAAAGTATTGGTGTTGGCAAAGTATAGGTGATTTTTAGGCATCAATGTATTGGTATTGGCCAATTGCCTGGTAGCTATCCGAATTGGTATCCGTATTGGCAGCACAAGTTGTATTGATACACCCCTAGTTTTTATGTTCAACATAAATTCATACTCTTATTACTCTGAATACTTGAACTTAAGCAAGCAGAAAGTGTCCCATGGTCATTATTTAATATTGCTTAACTACCTTCAAGTTTTTAATTTTTCTGATCTTCAGTTCCAAAATCCTTTTTTTTTTAAGGGTTTCAGACTCACCCTCATGGAGAGATGGAATTGAGAGAATAAAATATTACTATTTTGGAAATGAAGATCGGAAAAATAGAAAACTTAAAAGCAAGCAATATTCCCATTTTCTTTGAATAACTCATTTTCTATAGGAAAAATGGAAAAAGTACACAAGTTTAACTCACTTTCTTTTCTGATTTTATATATCTGTACAAAGTTTCATTCTAATCAGTACCAAGATAAAAGTATTTTTTATTGGCTTTCTTTTAATTTTTCAAGTGATTTCTTGCCAAAAGGTTAAAGAAAAAACTTTTTTTCCTACCCATTTGAATGAAACTTGGCAGGTTCCCAAGAAAATCAAATGAGTTGACCAGTTTTAGGAGTGAAGCGTCATCACAAAACTAATGGAATTCAGCATTTATGCAGAATTTCAAGGATGGACCATGCTGCATTTTTTACTGAGATTCGATGGTCTAATGGGTGGAGGTTTTGTTAGCACGCTGTCCGTAGTATTGTTAGGGGCTGTCAATTGTGAATTGTAACCCCTTCTAAATATCCCGGTAAGGCAAGTATAGTACTAGCGTGAGAAAATGAATTAAAAAGAAGGGGTAACTACAAAAACATAAGAGATGATTAAACCAGAAATACTGTTGCTCTTGGATAAAAATATAGGCTACATGAAAGATGAACTGGTGAAGGTTAGTGGGTTAATGGTATGATGCAATGGGATGACCTAGAAAATAAATTTAAAAATATCACTAGCCCAAACTGATAACTTTGCTAACAAACTCGAGGAATTTAAAATAGGAGCTAATTTGGACCAAGTAGTAGTAGGCTAGATAAGAATGGAGTAAAGGTTGCTGTCTCAGTAGTCAGAAGGCTGCTTAACACTTTTGGTACTGACGGTACGTATATGTCCCGCATCAAAGTTTTGATTATTAAAACCAGTGCATTGCTTCTTTCCCTGGGAATTTGGACAACATATTTAACAATCCGTCGGAAGTCAGTGGTAGTATTTTATCTACGACTGAACTAAACGGTAGGTGAGCTCAAGTGACTACAATGATAGTGTCTTCTACGAGACTCCTACAGAACCTCATAAAAGAGCAAAATTTCTGTAGCGAAAGGATTAACTGTCCAGTCCCGAACAAGAAAAACAGGCTGGTCTTGCTAGAGCACGGCACTGGGTGACTATGGCAGTAAGCTCCACCACTCAGAACAACTCGTTCACGCCAGCCATTACTGACCGCTCTGAAGTTGAAGAAAGCCTTTGACTGCATTAGTGCGGAACTTCTCGCTGCTAAATTGAGAGGCTATGGAGTTACACAATGCTTTAAAGGTACTACATTCATACCTTTCCAATCATTGCCTGTACAGCATGTAGCATATGATACATCCTCATCGGAAAAGATGGTGTCATTATTAATACCGGAAGAATCAACATTGGGCTCCTTCCTTTTTAATGCTTTTATCAATGACATTGTTTCCCTTCCTGATGTCAAGTCCCTTTTATTTGCAGATGACACTGCCTCTTATGTAACCGACAATAGTTTTGAATGTACGATTGATAAAATTAGGCTATTCATTCCACAATTAGCCTAGTATTGCATTGGTTGCTGGTCAATAAATTTATTCTACTTGAAAATAAAACAAAGTTATTGCTTGTAACTACCAAAGATACTCCTCAATTACCTGACATTTTATTTAATGATGTGAAACTAGAATGGGTTACAAAAATAAAATATCTTTGTGTTACCATAGATTCCAAACTTTCTTTCTGTAGGCATATTACTGATGTTTGTGTAAAACTTAGTAGTGATCAGGTATGTTCCGCTGTGTGTCAGGAAAGATTCTGTTATCCTCACTGATCAATATTTATTATGCTACAGTATATCTGCATATAATATATTGCATTGAGATATGGGGAGGTGTTCCACTATCCTCTAAAAACTGTATTGCTGTGTTAATGAACAAAATACTTCGTGCAATATTGAACGTACAAACTGTAAATTAGGTATGTATGTGAAATCCAACATACGGAAATGTACAAAGCCCTAGGACTACTGCAATTTGATGATATATTTAAATATTTTTTACTTAAATTAGCCCATAAGTTTATATACAATGACACATGTTCATATGATAAATATCTCTTACCTCTGGTTCCTTGACACGAATATGCAATGAGAAGGATTACATTTATTTTACCATCAATTCATCTTAATATTGAAACAGGGCACCTTATTTCAACTATTAATGTTAATTATTGAAACTGGTGTTGCTGCAACCAATGATAAATCACTGTCTCAAGAGAGCATTCAAAGTGAAACTTGCATACCTATGATGTATCCATTCTATAATTGTCTTTAGATTCTTACATATGTTTATGTGTCTCTAATTGTAAACCTGTAGTTATAAGTTGTGTAAACTGTGTTATGATTTTTGATTGCATTCCCACAGACTTAATGTCTGTAGTCAGGTTTTAGGTCAAATAAGTGAAAAGGCTTAAGTGACCCATTGTCAATGTGCAATTTTAATTTCTTATTGTAAAGATTCCTTTATATTGAATCAGACAAATTTCGTTTGAGTTTCAATAATGTAACTATAGCTCCCACCAGTCTTTTGGCTATTTGTATGTTATGATGAAGAGCAACAATGGCTCAGAAATTGTCAATAATTAAGCAGTAGGTAAGTTTAAGTAATAAGACAATAGGCCAATGCGAAGGGCAGCAAGCAACACAGTATTCATGCTAGGACAAGACATTAAATTATTGCGCACAAGTAAAGTAAGGTACTGTATTGCACACGTGTAAGACGGGTAGGTCTACAGGAAGTTATTGCACAAATATAGGTAATAGCTATAGTGGAAATACAAGAACCAGATAGCTAATGCCAAATAATGAATGATATGAAGTATTGCAGTCATATATCACTACCAACCACAGGACCAGGATGCTTGGATATGAATGTTGCTCACCTTGAGAGTCTTGAAATTATCTTGCAGTGAATAATGCTCAGGATAAAACTTGCTGCAGACAGGATGCTGGATGACAAGTGCTTGCATAACTGTGAATGAAAAAAGCATTGAAACAAATAGTTAAGTAACTTGAACAAATAGCTAGCCTAAGTATGAACCAAGCGCACGCAAGCAAAGATAAACAATTCAAACCTGACTTATAACTTGCAAGAGCTAAAAAGGAAGGAAAAACGGAACGGTGAAGACAAAAAAAAACACAAGGTGGTTATGGGACGAACAAACAATTACCTAAGAAAATCAATAAGGAGGATCAGTCCCTCACAGTATTGAAGTTATGGTCATTCAACTCATAGTCGAGCCAGGTTTCTCATTTTTTAGATAGTTTGTAAGGTGAATAAGTTTTGTAGTATTTTAGTTTTCTTTAAACTTGAACTAAGTACAATGATGGCTTCTCAACAGGGTTGTGGAGTCGGAGTTGGCCGGAGACTGAGGAATTGAAGGGGAGTCGGAATTTGAATCTCTTTCTCTAGGAATCGGACTCAGCATTTTTACCCTGACTCCAACTCCGGAAACCCATGTATAAAACAAATATCAATTCAGAATTTTTAGTCTCAATGTAAAGATATATATATTTTGTACATGTGGACTTACTTATTTTACAGCTAGACTACCTAAAGCTACCATGTATTTTCCTATTCCATATGATGACATTGAGAAAATGTTGGTTAGAACTTTTGCACCTGGTACATATAGTGAGGGGAGCATGGTGGGGAATGATTAATTTTGAACAGATTGTTCTGAAAATTGCACAGTACATATATGTATTTTTGTGAAAGAAACACATTATGCCCATAATTTTTTTATTTAGGATTTACTTTTTAAGATAATGGGAAATAGCTATATGTAGGCCTATATAAATATATATGCATTTTTTCTAAGTTTAAAAGGAATAGAACTCAATGAATTTTCAGGCTAGAATAAAGACAATGATAGGTTTGGAATCCTTGAAACATTCCTAACAAAACTATAGTGCTAGATTTTCCATTTTTGCCCTCATATTTTTTTCATAGCTCAAAATGGATTTTTCTCCATCTATATTTTAGCTAGTTAAGTTAGCATTTGACCAGAATAGAAAATGGAGAGTCAAGCTCTATAGCTTTGTTAAGAATGTTACTAGGATTCCAAAACTGTTTCTTGTTTTTATTGCAGCATGAAAGCTCATTAGCCTAAGTAGTATTCTTTTTGAAATTGAGAAAATACGCATATACATATTTATATATATTTCTCCATTATCTCAAAAAAGTAAGGCCCAAATAAAAAATTTGTACAAGCAAAATGTGTTTCTTTTTCAAAAATACAGATATAACCACTTGAG
Organism: Parhyale hawaiensis; assembly: GCA_001587735.2. NCBI lineage: Eukaryota > Metazoa > Arthropoda > Malacostraca > Amphipoda > Hyalidae > Parhyale > Parhyale hawaiensis. The sequence continues at coordinate 6,006,905 of LQNS02000211.1, read as the reverse complement.
GCAAATGGCGATAATGTCGTTTCAGGGGAAAAGAATTGTTTCGGCCTCAGGATAGTTAGATTAACTGTGGAGAAAAAATTAGTGTATAAACTCTTAAAGCATTCATAAACTCTTAAAGCATTCGTTTGCGGTCATTTCAGTGTTTGTATGGCTTTTCTAAGTTGAAAAATGAATGTGTGACACGATTTCTCCAAAGACCATGTAAAAAATGTTTCAGAAAACCTTCACAAAGTTTCAGAAAATTTGTTATTATTCGCCCCACGGATAAATTTGGGAGGCATTTGGCGATCGCTAGAGACGTTGGGGCAATTTGCAATCGCTATCACTTCCATGGCATTCCTGTGTAATTATTAAAGACACCACAACCCTTTGAAAGTGGGGCACTTTATGATTGGTGAGGGGGCAATTGACGAACTCCATTTGTGCCCCCCACACCCCCACTGATCTTTGAATGCCCCATCCGCGATCGCAATTTACCCCATAGCGATCATCAAGTACCCCATTGTACTAAAACTTGGTTGAGGCATTAGACAACACTATAGGCTACTGCCGTGGTTAGGGCAATAAACAATAGGGATGTGCCGAATAGTGAATTTTGTCGAAACCGAATATTCGGCCGAATAGTGATTGCCGAAACCGAATATTCGGCCGAATAATAAGTTTCGGCAAGAGTCAAAAAGGGAAAGAAAAAACTTTAAAGTGACTTGAGTAATAGGGTGTCACTTATTTGAGGGTGTTTGTTTTTTAGATTTGTTGTTTTCAATTGTGACGAGTGCGTCTCAGGATCCATATTTGAAATACATCGCATTTAAAATAGTTTCGAAACAAACAAAGAATTAGGACTGCCTCAAGTATATTAAAGTTCTCATTTTAGCCTGAAATCAGAAACTTTTTTTGAGCTTGTTTCTGCGTCCCAGGAATACGATTGTTACGAGTTTTCCCAGCACCAACTATCTACATACTCTAACTTCTTAAAATGCGCATTGGCTTCGGAAATAAGAAGTAAACGGCGCCCGATCTTTTTTGGGGCAGAATCACAGGTAGCCTACGGTAAAGTCCTGCCTACACAATACAGGTGCTGCAGTACCTACTTTTTTCATCTTCACCTTACGGTCAAGAAGCCGATTACATTATTCCCATAGCTATTACATATAGTGGGACACAGTGCCTGGCGCGATGGCCATCGCAGATTATACGATGGCGATGGTGTGGAGACGATCGCCATCGGTCGAACTACGATTTTACGATGGAACATCGCAGCAAATCCATCGGCGATGGCGATCAAACATGGTCCGAGGGAATTAAATCAAACTGTCAGCGATGGCCATTTCTTCCATTGGCGATGGTATTATGAGGAATCACTAGTTCAATGAAATGGCTGAACATCCTATCGGCGATGGCATAGGATGGGCATCGTCATTGGTTGTACTTTCGATACCGATGAAATGAGGCAAAAACTACAGAAAAGCAGCCTTACGAGTTTGAAACGTTTATTTTTTTAGTAACATTTAAACAAAGAGCGGGTTATAAGACATGCTGTGGTTTTTGATCTTTGTTTTTATCACCCGGGCAACGAAATGGGAGGGGCGATAATGTTTTTGTTTAAGATTTAAGTACGGTATATATACCTGCAACTAAATATGTCTGTCCACCCAAAAACCAGTAAAAGGAGTTGAGCATTCTTCATAATTTGTTGCAGGGAGTTTCATGGGTTGACCAAGATGTGATCCACGTCAAAAACTAGGTCTAGCTGGCCATAAAAATGACGGCGTTGAATTTGCCTCCACAGCAGCAGATTGTCTTGCGCCATAAGGCGCTCTATTTTTCTTACGTTATTATTGTGAATAGTTTGAGCTTCAGTTTCCACTACAACGGCGATCTAACTGAGGGAGAAACAAGGGACACGCGGGTGGTTGTCTTACGCCACGAGGCGTTCTAGTTTTAAAATGTGTTAATGTGATGTTACATCGCCAATAATTGTGACTCCCTACGATGGCCATCGCCCATGGTTATTTCATCGTAGGTCATCGCCGATGAGAAGTGGCGATTTTTGGTTCCGATGGCGAAGGAGCGATGGTATTGCATTATCCATCGTACCATCGATTTTGCCTTCGTAATATCTAATACTAAGAATGACCGCCGTGTATTTATAAAAATATTTATATGTTCGGTGTTACGCTCTTAACGAAATAGATAGGCGGAATTTAACCCAGGTTGGAGGCTCTGGTCGTCCTCTCAAGCTCCATTGAAAGTGACAGGCAGAAATAGGCAGGGTTGCAGAAGATGGCAAACGAATCTTAAACAGGGACAGTTGAAATTCCAACAATGAAGACATCGCAAGCTTAGTCTGATTTGTGCGAGTATAAGCTTCTCCATTCATCGAATCTACGGCAAAGTATCGGGCGACCTTATGTCTGAATGCACTTCTTGCATTGCCGAAATTGAAATCGTAGCACTGAAGATATCTGAAGCTTCCGTTGGCGGTCTCATGCTTCTTGATTCGTAGTTTCTTCCCACAGATGATTTCGGTGCATGAGCTATTCTTCCCACTTTGATGCAATTGTCAACGAAACCGACGAAACATAAGTTTTCACGGGCAGTAGACAATTATTTCTTCTAGCTTACTGTTTCCTCTGATGAAGCAGTTTTCTATTCATAGGTCAAAATTTGAGCACCTCAAACGGAACAGATATATTTGAGGTGGAAAGACGGTATCTTTGCTACGGAGCGAACACATTGCATATAAGCTGCCATTTTGTTTTAAGTTTGTTGGGAGTGTTTTGCTCTGGATGTTACTTCTGCCTGTCTATATATAGAAGACCTAAGGATGACAGCACGACAAAAGGATCAATGAAAAAAAGAACAAAATTAAGAAGCAAATACGAGAAGAGGAGATTCCGCACCGGCCTAGAGGCATTAGGCAAACGTATAGGTTATTGCGTGCATTTTTCACGCACGGCTCGACTAATCGTACCATAATCTCCGATGCCGACCTCTAATGGGACAGCTGCTGATGCCCGTGCTTGCGATACTTCTGTCCCCAAAATTTCACCCACAATCACGTCGACGGCCGCCCCATAGCGCTTGCCTTTTACATCAACGTGGGCGGAGTTTACTGTGAGGCTAAAGGCAAGTGCTGTAGAGTGGCCGCCGACGCGAAAATGAGTGGAATTTAGGGGAGAGACGTGCGCCAGCATGTACATCAGCAGCTGTTGCATTACATGCAGTAAGAGCATAAGCAACAGCTGAGAAAGTGACCGCAGTCAAGAAATTCTAAGAGCGATTCCACATTCTACACAAAGCACAGACGTTCAAAGGACAAAGTACTCCAAATATGCCACAGTTGGCAGACCGTGAATAAGAGCCCGAAACGTCGCACTTTGACCAAATTCAGGAACGAGTCAGAGTTTCTCTCGTCTCTTTACCACATTATTGATATTCTAGGCGATATCGATCATCACAATCAAGAAGGACGGGGAATTCCTGATGGGACAAACGACCGAGATGCCGTGCAGCCGCATTTCCTCCTCACAAGACGTGATGCTACACAACAAAAGGAGCACAAGGAGAACAGCGAGAACGAGCCGCCATCGCGACATCATCATCGAGGATAAGAAAAGGGCATATCTTTCATATGCCCGGCTGCAGCAATTGTAGAGTCATCCACAGCTCCTTTAACGTTTAAGCGATGCCGCGCGTAGAAAAATATGATCAGCCGTAATTTCACAACAGAGATGGTTTGGTCACAACGTGCGACAAATGAACAGAGATTCGTCCCGCCACGACCGAACGAAGTTTCGTGCTATAGCTGCGTAACGACTCACCGCCCNGAACAAAGGGATTGCCTGATTCGCTCATCCAGGCCCGTTCCATCACTCACGCATGGTAGTAAAGTCAACTACGAGGTCAAACGGATTTTATTCCAGAAGAAATTTTAGATTGTCGTCAATCAATGTGGCAAGAAACGGGTGGTTCATTATCTTTGCCGAATCCATCTTTATGAGGGCATGGTACGAAGCACTGCTTCCGGCGAAGGCCTCAGCTGCAGACGTCGATATCCTCCTGGTCCGCGCATATTAGCCGGACTCAGCAATGGCTAACCTTAATGGTTGCCGTCTTTGCTTGGCTCCTATAAAACTGAGTAAGCGCCTCGTGACCTTGGTCATTGCGAAAAAAAGAGATGATTACAGCTGTAGAGGAAGCGGATGGGTCGGAGTATGTACCACGGTGTATCAACATGGCGTTTACACATATCCACATCGTCAGTCACCAGCAAGAGACACAGGTCAAGTTGACAATGATTATATCCATCAAAAGAGCTGTTTTAATGGTATGGGCATCAGTATCGCCTTACTACTCGAGGATCCGGAGAAGTGGACACTGGACAACAGACCCGCCCATTCAATATAATTTCGTGAGCAGAGTCCTGGCCCATCAAGTAGCTACTTGATTACTTCGCGAAGCGTGGGATGGCTCGAAGCCCTCTTCCAACTTGCTTCCTTCAGCCGTCCCTCTTCCCAACAGTGAAAAACAGAGGCAATCCCACTGACAAGTGGTTGCAACGCATGGCTGTGGTTTTCCAACCACCCGCAAGTGCACTTTTCCTCTACGATATACGGAACAATGTGCGAGAAACAAGCGTCTATTACCGTATACTCGCATCCTTTACGAGGCTGTTTCTCTAGTTGAGGGGGCTCCAGAGTTGCTGCTAAGTACGAAGTCAAGTGTTCTAAAACGAATTTACGCGTTTCGGCCAACTTGAAGTGATATTCTATTCATAAGAGACGTAAAACAGGATGTTCTTGAATGTTTGATTTTACGATTTATCACAACATTAACCTCACTGAGGCAGTTCTATAAATTGTTTTATTTCAAAAATATTTTGCACCAGTTGTTTGTAGATAGAAAGGACCCAGAAACACGCCCGTCCCAGTCAATTTCAAAGTTCTGCAAGACATTCAAGTGATTCAACACGATCATAATCAGGGCTGGAGAGTCGGGACTCATAGCCTGTTAACGTCTGTGTGGATCTATATTAGGTAGCTTCATCTTAATAAACTTTTCTTGCATAATATGCATATCGCTCTACTTTTGTCAGTTTTGCATTTATGGTAGTAATCCCATATTATACTTCTATTAGATTCTAATGATGTAGTATTTTGAAAATTAAGCGGAATTTTCCGTTAGCAATATTACGTTTTTCGGTTCTAGCTATCACAAATCACAATAAACAAAGGCGTATCAAAAGCAATATAGAATCGGAATAAATAGTGAATACAATATCAGTATTTAAACTGCTGCACAGAAAGAGAAATTACAATTAATCATATAAACACGCAGAGCGGGAGAATCGGTAAAGCTTGCTCAGCAGTCAACACTGAACGACTGTAAATAATTAAATAAACATTGCCGAAAAAATTATTCGGCAAAATTTGAGCTTGTATTCGGCCGAAACCGAATATTTGGCATTTTGCCGAATATTCGGCACTTCCGAAGCCGAATAATCGCCACATCCCTAATAAACAACACTACAATGACTGACTGACTAAGCCTCAACTGTCAGTCCACTACCCAGAAAAAGGAAAGGGGGATGACTAGTGGAAAAAATCGTGCATTTGATGATACAAAGACAAAAATTAGCATGATGACATTGTAAGGCATACAAAATAGATTTGGTCAACTAGCCACCAAAAAATCCAAGATTGCGGCCTTTTTTTCAAGATGGCCGCCAAGTTTCTCATTTTTGTGCCAATTTGAAGTAAACTTGGTACAGATATGTAAAATCGAAAATAAGTGTGGGTTAGACTCCTGTACTTTTTCCATTTTCCTCATAGAAAACTTTTTCAAAGATAACGGAAAAAAAGTTTCTGGGGGAAAACTATCTCCCCCTTGCAGTTTTTGAGCTACAGAGATGATTTTAATATCAGAAGAAACTGAATTTAATCATCTACAACCTAGCTTAGGTTTTTCCTTAATTGTTGAAATTGTTTTTTGAGAAAATTTAAAAAATTCTAGTTTTCTCAAAAAGTACGCCGTCACTCGTTTCCTAATTCAAAGATTAAAAGATAGCATATGTTGTAGCTATGTTGTAGAAACTTAAATTTTGCTTCTTTTGATACCAAAATTATCTCTGTAGCTCAAAAACTATACCTACCTAAGGAGAGATAATTTTCCCCTAAACTCCTTTTTTCTGTTTTCTTAGAAATACTCGTTTTCTATGAGGAAAATGGAAAAAAGTACATTATTCTAACCCACAATTATTTTCGATTTTACATATCTGTATCAAGTTTCATTCAAATTTGCACAAAAACGAAAATGGCCGCATCTTGGATTTTTTGACTAGACGGACAGATCTATTTTTTATGCCTTATGAAGTCGTCATGCTAATTTTGGCGCTTGTATCATCAAACACACAATTACATTGAGTGTTTGCATTTATCTGTCCCGCTTTACGGCAGCATGAAATGTAAGATCTACCATCATTTTTTGTTTGAATGTTTAGTTGATGATTACGGTCTTTATGTTCTAGTATGCCAAATTACCTTCTAATAAACAAATTACAGATATATCGTCACTTGCTCCTCGAAAATCGCCATTTACCCAGTGGGGCAAATGGTGATTAAATCCGTATCATTAAATACATTTGCCCCCTTCCATGCCCCCTCTCAAAATGTACCAGGTGCAAAAGTTTTACCCAGTATTTGTTTAATGTACTCATGTCCTTAATTCAATGTCCCAAATGATACAAAATATTGTATATATACATACAATACTCCTAGCATCTTTAACTTAATATATCCTATATATACTAGCAAAAATTATTGAGACATGTTTAATTTTTACATCAAATATCTACTTGTTGGCCCAAGGAGTTAGAATTAGAGTCGGAAAATTTTGAGGACCCAGAGTTGGAAATTCTGGATGGACAGGAGTCTGAGAAGTCGGACCTTGAACCATCCAACTCCGCAGCCCTGCGTCTGAACAGAGCTCGCTGTCATTTCTGTGAAAAACTATACCGTCGTAGGATTAGAGTAGCAACATTTGCACATAATATTGCATGTGTCTGCTAAGTTCCCTCAGTTTTCGGCTATTGTGTGAGGCCGCCATAAAAAAATGGGATGGGGAGTGGGAAAAGGAGCACAGATGTCTGGAAATATGCAATGATGCTTAATTAACTGTTAGAGCTTCGCTTTAAGCTATAGCTAAACTACTTTTGAAGGTGTATATCTCAGGTCACATACCTACGGTGTATGAATCTAACAACTCTGATCCTTCCACCATCGAGTTGCTGTATAGCACAGACTTTCAAATAATAATGCTTTACAGTTCTTGAGCTGCTACTTGTTTTATGAATGGGTATTACAGATATAATATCGCCAGAGTAAAACAAGCTTTCAACGTTCCTCCCCCTTTTGCCAAAGTCAGCATATATGTAAACTGCAGGCGTTTGGATAATATTTACGCGAGTCTATTGTTTGAAATTTTCTGGACATGCAAATGATTAATGAGTAGATCTAATACGTCAGTTGAAGATATTTTTGCAGTGACTTGCTCTGGCAGAGTAGCTCTGTCGGTAGCACCAAGACTTGCATAGCCAAGGCTTCTCCATGTCAGGAGAACAGTTCCGAGTTGTCACACGCATTTTATGACAGGTATTCATTCAAAATATTCAATATTTCATCAATTTTCACTCTTTGTATGGTATTTCATGTGTATTTAACCAAAAATCTGCGCTGAGTTCTCCGTTAGGCGTTTCTGGGCATTCCAGACGAAGTCTGATTTTTTTTTATGCAGACATGCCTCCTTGCACCCCTCCTTATTCCTCCTTGGAGCCTTATGTAGGGCCTGTTTGGACCCTCCAGCCTCACTTAGACTACTCGCGATAGGGTGAACACATCAACAGCTCTCCTCCTCCTCTTCAAGATTTAAGATTTAACTTGTCATGTGGCCAGTTCTCAGTGCCTATTGCCTTCATCTTCATTTGGGTCCCACCTTTGGGACTCTTAACTCAAATTCAGGTGTACCTTTGGGACTTGGAAAAAATTTTCTCATCCATCCCTATGGACTTAGACAAATTTTTCTCAACTAACGTTTTGAACTTAGTCTCAGAATGGAGAGGCCCAATTGACACTTAGCCTCAGAATGGATGTTCCTGTCAACACTTAGTCTGAATCCAGGATTGGACTTATGCTATACCTGAGGTCACTTCATACCTTGAGGGCTTTTGGAACTTTGAAGTTTTTGTACTTAGTCCTTCGCTTGGACTCAGTCCCAGCACTACCAGGCACTGGTAACACTTAGCCTACATACTGAATTGGTCTTTGGGTATAACTGGAAATATTCTAAGCCTCAAATCTCCTAATTTGTGGAAGACTTCAACTTAAATTCAATTTTGCTTAAATTCTTAATTTTGCTCAAAGTTTTTGAAATTTTGGAAAGTTTTCAAATTCAGCATTCTTTTTTTATATCCCCTCCACTCAGTGGACTTAGTCTTATTTTTGGGTATACTACCCCAGCTATCAGAAGCAGACAGGAGTCTATTGTAGGGTTATTGAATATATCTCTCCAATTATGTATAGTGCATCAATTTTTCAAACGTATCTTTGATTCTAACTAGTTGCATATCATGAGTAGCAGACCAATGAGTTTTGAAGTTCCCACCTTGACAATGACATTTGCTAAGAATGTCAAAAGCTTGGTAAAAATGAAATTTGTAATCCAGAAGAAGCATTATTTTGTGCAAAATCTTTGGAGTTTGTCAGAAACAGGCAGGAGTCTAACGTGGGGTTATTGAATATTTCAAATTGGAACCTGAATTTGTAAAATACATACAGCACTTGACAAGCAGTGGTGAGCTTCAGCTGTTGGATATCTAGAGGAGCTGAGATTTTCAGCCAGAAGACTGCAGACATCTACTACGATGCTGTTGGTTCCTGGCTACGGCCCCCGACCCAGACGGGGGCCCTTCCGTTCACCTTGTCCGGATGTAGCCCAGTGCGAGGAAGCTTCTAGGTTCAGGGGAGCCACGGCTTAGTCCTGCGGAGGTCCAGTTGCCCCCGCTGCTACGATCTTCAACCTAGCATGGGACCTCTGAGGAGAGGTCCCGGTGCATTTTAAACTTTTGCTTCCAGGTTTGGTCGAGCTGGCAGTGTCTTTGCTGTCCCTTCCTCCTGAACCGGCTACGGCCCCTGTCCAGAAAGGGCCCCTCCGCTGACATTGTCTGGACGTAGCCCAGTGAGCTTGAAAGTGTTGAGTTCAGATAAGCCGCGGCCTAGTCCTGCGAGGGTCTCGGAGCCCTCGCTGCTACGATCCTGACTCTATTATGGGACCTCCGAGTGGGGGTCCCAGTGCACTATAATATCTTGCTTCCTGGTTCGGTCGACTTGCTTTACTAGAGTTACAGCTCCCTCTTACCTGAACTTGTCACGGCTCCTCATTGAAGGGGGATCTCCATTGACTTTGTCCAGATGTAGCCCAGTGCGATTGGAATTTGTTCTGCGAGGGTCCTGGAGCCCTTGCTGCTGTGATCCTGAATCTCTTGTGGGACCCCCGAGTGTGGGTCCCAGGGCACTATAATGTCTTGCTTTTGGGTTTGGTCGACTCTCCTACCCAGAGTTACTGATCCTCTTTCTCCCGAACCTCGTTACGGCCCCCCCGTCGTAAGGGGAGCCCCTTCGTTGACCCAGTCCGGAGGTAGCCCTACTGAGGTGGAAGCTTCTAAGTTCAGGGAACTCATGGCCTGATACAAGGGGTCCAAGGGCCCCCACTACACCTATCCTGAACCTGGCGACCCAGGGAGGGTCCCCCTTGTTCGTTGAAACAAGGGCCGAGGGTACCGTTTTTGCCTCACGATTTGGGCACATGCCGGAAGGCGGGGTTTTTCTGGGGCACTGCTCCAGATGTACCCCAGAACCTCTGGAAGTCCTCCTGAGAGAATTCAACTAATGTTGGTCTACTAACACCCAAGCGCAGTACAGAGGCTTTAGCCACCGGGGTTACTTGCCCCTGCGTCTTAGAGCCAGGGCCTAGCGGGTACCTACCTCACAGTCGAAGCCCCGGGTTCTTAAAGAGCCGGGCTTCAGAAGATATTAACCACGGAAGTGGCCGAGAATGGCCTAATTAGCACCGGCCCAAAGGTTTTTTCCTCAATGTTGTGGAACTTATATGCAGAACAACCGCGCAGGTAGATCGGGCTAGTAAAGTCCTCTTGCCTATATCCGGAATGTACCCCGGGCCTCCCTAGGGGAAGCCCGTGGCACTCTGTGTCAGTGCCGATAATAGACTGAGCTAGCCGGGCGTAGGAAGACCTAGCTATGCCCCAGGCAACTACGGTCAGCGCATGGGGCCGGCGCTCCTGTCGAAACTAGAGCATCTATTATATTCTTCCCCGGTGGAACAGCCTAACGCAGCGGGAGGCAGTCCCGAGCTAGGCACGGATTTGCGTCCGAGGGGGTCTCCAACAGACCGTCTTGAGACACGTTCGCCTCCAAGTGTCGCCTCTAACCGCCCCGGCAGGAGAAGTTAACATGCCCGTCCATCCAGAGTCTTTCAGTTGTGTTAACTGGCTAGCAGGGAGCTCAGGTAGTATAGCAGCTCCTCCGGACTATTACAGCCTCGTTTAGGCACAAGTCCCTACACCTCCAGGGAGGTACGGGCCGGAGACCTTATTGGAGCAATCAGCCTGCCCATCTTCATCACAACGTAGATACCACCGAAACGGCGGCTCTTCTGTCAGGAGCCCGGCTCTAAGGGTTTTTCTCTCCTGGATGGTCTGCGCAAGCTTAGTTGGCTACCAGACGTAGGAAGATTCGCGGGCCATAGCGCAGCCCGGCAATCCCTTCGCACTGCGGTACAGATTCGGCCTTCTAGTCGGGAGGCCGAGCCCTCCTCCACGAAATGGAAGGGGGAGTGGTTGCTGAGGCACAGAGGTTTGTTTTTGGCCCTGGAAGGGCAAGTAAGAGCCTTTTTGCATCGTTTCTCGTTCCTTGAACCTCTTAGCTGTACTGTGTAGTCTAAAGACCGCCACGTTGCTAGAGGTCACTTTCGGAGCAAGAACATTCGAATACCTGCAGGTAGCGTGATGGGCGATGCGTAGTAGCCTACCCAGGTGACAAATATCCTGGACACAGGAACCCCAGACAGACAGCGCCAGGGCTGGTATAAAGTTTCAGGCGGCTCCCTGGCAATCTCAGTTAATGATTTCAACGAAGTTTACAGGCTGTTATAAACCTCTATTCGGCCCTCCAATACTAGTATTCAACAACACAAGTAGCCTACTTCTCTGTAGAACGTAAAACCGAGCGGCACGCCTTTTTTGTGTCTCAACAGCCAAAGAGCCGCCGTGACTAGAATGCTGACAATAGAACTGAACCACAAGCCAGGCGGAAAAAAAGTCAAGGGGCAACTCCCCCGGTCGTTGAGGGCCTATTCTCCGCGAATCGGGCCCAGAGTGACTATATCGGAGCACTTCTTTAAGACCGCCCGTATCTTAGAGAGACAGGAAATTCAACTTACAGATTCTCTGCAATAGTGCGAGCGTGTAGCCATTCGGGCACGAAACTCTCATCCGCGCAATTGCGCATTGCGCTCATCCTTCGCACAGGAAGAATTCAGCCTAAATGACGCGAAATTCCTCGAAAATAAGCGAGAGCAAGGGCATGCACAACCCTAATCTAGGTCGGTTCCCCTTTTTACGCCTAAGAAAGTTTTCTACGATCCAAGACCCAGTTCAATCTAATCTCGATAGCGACAAGGCGTTGTACGCCAATGGACGCACGTCCGGGCGGTAAGCCACAGTCTCATTATCTACACAGCCGAGCGACGGGAACAAAACCGACGTCCTCTACGGTCAAGCATTACACAATTCGGGCATCGAGGGAAGACTGCCCAGCCCGCGGCATAGCCCATAACCTTGCCAGTCTCGTCAGCGTCCACAAGCCGGAGAAGCCAGAGCAACACAAGATCGGACTTCGACCTTGAAAAACAATTTTTTTCCTCTCGCAAAGGCCAGTAGGGCCCGGTCTCACGAACAGGCCCTAGTGCGAGGCTTAGCCCTCGTCCGCCAGTACTTTCTGGGGGCTACGGACCAGTCTTAACAAGGACATCGAGCATTCCCCCTGCGCGATCAATCGGGGGGACAGACAGGGCCAGAAGTTACATGACGAGCTGTTCGTCAACCAGCTGCAGAACAGGCAGAGGATAGCCGAATAATGTTATACGCCCAAAGTACTCGGCTGACGCCAAGAAGGCAGGAGGCCGAGGGTTTTGACTACAAGTCTGACGGACAACCCTTGACGAGCAACAGCCTCTTACCAGAGACCACTCTCAACATGGCTGCATTTAGAGAGTCGAGATGGCCCAAATCATAAATGCCCAGAGTCTCTCACTAGAGGACTACCCGCAAGAATCAAATTATCCTCCAGTCTTAGCTTCGTTCTCGAACTCCGCTTAGAGAGGACTATCCTCGACGATGCATCGGAACCGGTTTAACCATGCTCCTACCAACCAATCGTCTATCGAGGTAAACCGCAGCAGGAAAAATGAAAGATCGGGCACCCTACCTTTGGGTTCCCTCCTTCGCAATAGTATCCCCTTATCGTCGTAACTGCTTTCTCAGTGCATTGAACCTTAAAATTCTGGGAAGGAACTGGGAGGCGTGCCTTGGAAAATGCGAGACTGTCAGGCAGCAGCCTAAGGGTATAACCAGTAGCAAACCGTATTGCCCGAGCAATGCAACAAGGCTATAATCGTTGCCCACAAAAAGAAATACTCCCTGACGTTCTGGCTATTACTTACGCCCAACATAAGGATGAAAGGAACAGACGCGAAAGCGGTTAGTTCCAAGACAGCGTTAACCTAACAGAGCCACTACTACAAATGCACACCTAAGGTTTAACGAGCGCCTTAGGCCAGAGAGGCTGCTCAAGAGTCCAGCGGACGGTTTCAAACAAACGTTTTCAAGGCCAAAGGACGCCGGAAATTTAAACCTGGGTCAAGGTTTCATCTTATTCGATGGCATAGCACCGTTAAACGAAAAAAGCGGGTTGATAAGATCTGTGCCGTGGAGCTGTCGTTCTTGGTCACAACATAAACGGAAATGCAAGACCATCCTGGTGCGCAGGGTCTGAGAAAAGTTAATCTCTTAGTCGGAAGCGCACGGAACGTACAAGGGCAGGGTAGCCCTACCTACCCTGCATTAGAAATCTAGGACGCAGAATCTTTCAGGGCCAAAGTGAGATAAAGCAGCCCAAGGGCGGGGACGAGAGCGTGCCAGGTAACAACATCTCCGAGCTCTACGGAAGGGTACTAGATACCTAAATTAAAGTTGGCCCGTTGAATGGCCGGACCAACATTTTTCACTCCTTTTCCAAAGAAAACTTTACAAGCTTAGGTTGTGAAATTACCGAATTGGGTCACCACCACGCAGAGCAGCCATATCGCCTCATATGTACGGCACCTGTGAGCAGCAAAGCCCAACAACCCGGGCCCCATCGGGCACGAAGGGTCCCAATCGGCTAAGGTCCGGCCCAAAGTCCTAGCAATACGAATAAAATCCTAAGCTGGCTAGTAACATAGCACACAACCATCTCGAGGGGCCGGCACAAAAAGTGGATTCAAACGAGCAAATACCACTAGGGCCGGCAATAGCCGGGCCTACATGATTTTAAGAACGCAGCCTTTGAGAGTCTAATCGGGTACCGACTGAGGACCTCCATGCATAAGCCCAAGTCTTGTTCATAACCAGAATCTGAACTTCGACGGTGGTTAAGTCCTGTCCAAGGCAGGGCGTCGAATTTTGCTAAGGACTCCACCTGAGATCTAGGATACAAAACCTTGTAATGGTAAAAGAGCTAAGTCCGTTGGCTATACCTATTACAGGAGTTATTTCCATCTACTTGTACTATGCAAGAACAACACTCCTGATTGGAGGTTGGACTTTTATTAAAAAAAAATCTTATATGAAAGCAACTCTGGTTCCTGCACAAGGAACAAGAATAGAATTATCAGATTTTTACATAAGTTCTTAAAACTAGCATGCACAAGTACCACGTTAGTGTAAATAGGCCTAAGTGTATACTACAGCTTACACAGATATAAAAAGGCAGCTTACAAAGAGCTACTAAGGAGTATGCTCTTATACCTACACAAGAGCAATACCTCACAAATCTGATGGAGTAAAAAAAAAACTGACTTTGAGCGACACATCTCCAAATTTTCATTTTCAACAATCCTACTTCGTCTACCGGTACTTGTAATAGACGGTGAAAAGCCTTCTAAGCCGTTATGTACTTTGCTCTTTCACCTTGCGGGATGGGACTTAGAAATGTTATGCTCTTTCACCTTGCGGGATGGGACTTAGAAATGTTACCAAGTCCCACCACCTATACCTATGAAGGCTCAGGACTTCGATTGGGTTAGGTCCCTATATTAGAACAGGGCTTCCTGGCTGTTGACCATGTGTCAAAAAAAAATCCAACTTCGGGAAATACATCTCCAAACTTCGATCCTGCTTGACCTCCTCGCACCGGACTTCCCTGTACTGGATCTGAAGAGTTGGCTTAATGCAGTTAGGTATCCTGCTCTTGTAACCTTCTCGGAATGGGACTTATAAATGTTACTAAGGCCCACCACCTATCTGTGTAAATGTTCAAGACTTGAGATTGGGTAAGCCCTGATCTTACACCTATACTAGAGCAGGGCATCTGGATTTTAACCAAAGGTAAAAAAACACATCTATGGATGGGACTTGGACCGTTTTTCTAGCAGGACATGGTTTGCTACATCCTGCCTAGAAGGCCTCTGAAACGAAACTGATCATTCGCCAGTACTTACCAGGAACTCGCTCTACGAGACCAAATGGCAGATTTGGTCCGAGTCCAGCAGTAGCCAAAACTCCTCATACACAGGCTCAGAATTCTTCAGGGGCCCGGCCTTATTCCTGATACAAGGGCAGTATCTCAGCCTTGCATGAAATCTGGCCCTAATAACGAAAAAAAAACTGAGTCCTGCGCTTAGGTGCAAATCAGTAAGCCTATGTCCACCACAGGGCTCTGGTCAAGATCCAAGTGAAAGGGGACTCCGATACAGCATTGTAACCCCCGTTACCACAGATCGGCAGATCGAGAGACGGGAAGAAGAATACTTCTCAACAACATGGTACACAGCACAAGTCCTTTGCAGACCCTGTTAAGAGAACAAAAGGCAATAGATCAACAGTGCAGGAGCCGACATCGCCTTTGGCTAGAGGAAACTATGTACTCTGAATCGTAACAATCAGCACCGGATAGGCGAAACCACAGTCATGACGGTCTGGTAGTACATGAGACGGCCTGAGCTGACGATCAAGGTGGTATAACCAACCACGAGTAAGACCCTATAGATAATCTACCATTACGGCAGTGATCGTTGTCATAGAAACCATAGAAACCCTGCCTCAAAGAGGTAGACTGCAGAGCGCTTAGGCATCAGACCAATAAACTTACAGATTTTCCTACCTTGGTTATGGCCTAGCACCTCCATGCAGGAGAGCCCCAAAAAACTTTTCCTGCGCCGCTGCTGCTTCGCTGTGGGTATATCGGTGCTACTGACAGGGGTACTCTGCCGGAGCAAGCCACTGCAAAAAGTCGGAATGTTCGCATGAACACTTCTGCAAAAATTGGTGAGCGAAGGCAGAGTACCTCTGGAGGCTCTTCACATCCCAAAGCCCTTCTCTTTTGGAGGCTAGTTAGTGAAGTGATCGCTCGTCTCATAAATTCAGGTGAGACTGGTGGGTGCAGACCGGTTTTATATCTGGTTCCAAGGAGGAATAAGGAAGGAAGCTAGGAGGCATGACTATAAAAAATAAAAAAATAATAATAATCTGAGACTTCGTCTGGAATGCCTGGAAACGCCTAACAGCGAACTCAGCTCTGATTTTGGCCTGAATACTGATGAAGTACCTACCTTAGAAATCTCGAAAATTGAGCAAAATTTTGAAAATTTGGAAAGAGTACTTATCTGTTTTCTATGAGTGTGACGACTCTGATCTGTCCTCCTGTTATGGAGAAGCCTTGGCTTTGCGAGTCTTAGTGCTACTAATGGAGGTATTTTGCCTTTGCTCACCACTGCAAAAGTGTTCATTGGAACATTTAGACTATTTTGAAAAAAAAGTTCCCGGAAATCATAGTAAATTTCTGTGATTCAACATTGACTCAAAATTGACCAGGAACCTTGTATCCTGGCTCCTGAGATGAAACCCATGTTGCAGTACCTAGTTTATGGTATGCAGTATTGTGTGGTTGCATATAAAAGATACTATCGACCCTAAGCCAATATGTACTACACAAAAATTGCATTGGATAGTTTGTTGCGCTGGTGTGGCCCTGGGTCCCTTGTTAACTCTTGTGGTACTTATTTTTCTCTTGCGCCCAATACAATTCTATTTTTTACTCTTACTAATAATACCAGACCTACAATATGTTTCACTTATAGTAGTCCATACTCAGCCTCACATTTTCTATAGCTACTGTATAGTCTTCAGTATTTTTACATTTATCTCACATCAGACTACATTTATCTCACATCAGTCATTGCTATATACTTTAGAAAAATGACGTGTTAGCAACTTAGCAGTGCTTTATCTTTTGCTTATTCATGTTTATAATTCAACTGCATTGAAGTATGTACCTACTTGATGTGTTGATCAGCTTTGAGTATAACATTCCCATGAGCCCCATGCATCATATTATTTCTGTATTTTTTCAGGTACAAGGTTTGAGTCGTCGACTCTCTACTATGGCTGTGCCAAATGGTGTTCTGGGTAACTGGGACCTGACCAAATGTTCTGTCAGCCAATTGGAGCAGGATACTCAGGCTCTTATAGCTGATCTAACGAAATTGGTTGATGGAGTAGGAGCTGTTCCTGTGGAGCAGGCATCCTATGCTAATGTCGTGAAGGTGAGTGTAATTTTTGAAGTATTGTGTCAATTGTATTATATAGCTACCTACTAGTGGACCCGTGCGTGAAAAAATTCACGCAACAATAGATACAATATATAAATTTGCTTAACATAGGCCGGTGCGGAATCTTCTTGTCTTTGACTTGCTTCATCACAAGAAATTTGTGATTACATTTCTTCATTGAATGTACTTTCCTTACTAAAATACATACTGTATAGAGGAAAACGCTACGACGGCCAACTCAAAGTAGCATATGAGA
>LQNS02000211.1:5963050-5976068 GCA_001587735.2 Parhyale hawaiensis | reverse complement strand
TAACAAAGTAGCCTATAACCGTGCTCGAGCACGTTGTAAGCGCGTATTTTCCCTGAACAAAAAGGAATCGTGGCAAAACTACACGTCCTCCCTCAACGCCCGTACTCCCCTCTCCACCATATGGAAGAGAGTGGCCAGAGTATCAGGAAAATTCACACCAACACCACTACCTACTTTTCAAGTTAATGGTCAGATATTGACTGACCCCGCTACTGTTGCCGATGTCTTGGCAGAATCCTTTGCCGCTGACTCTAGTGACAATCGTAGTGTCTTATCATGTACCTACCCTCTTTGCGATCGCAATTAACCACCTAACCGACGAACTACCTAATAAGGTCCTCGCCTCCCTATATGTAGATGATTTCGCCATTCTCTACTCCAGTCCCTCCAGGGGTTCGGTGGAGAGAATTCTGATGCAGGTTATTTCTGCCCTCTTGCGGTGGAGCAACAAGTCGGGATTGGTATTCAACCCCGACAAAACACGATCACTACATGTTTGTAGACGACGATCGTGCAAGAAGGAGGCCCAAGCTTAATGTTAGGAGACCATCTCATACAATGTGTGGCAACATACAAATATTTGGGCCTTATCTTCGACAAATTCCTCACTTGGCTACCCCACATAATTGACTTGAAACGGCGATGCATAGAAACCTTGGACCTTCTTAAATGCCTGACGTCCAGAGCTTGGGGAGCAGACAGAGTCACCCTAGTGCGACTATAATGTTGGTAAAACCAAAACTGGACTACGGAGCAGAGGCCTACACCTATGCTGCCCCATCAACGATCAACCGCCTCGAACCCATACAAAACGCAGCCGTACGCATTGCCACGGGACTTTTCCGTACCTCACCGGTGGAAAGGCTACAGGCCGAATCAGGCCAGTTACCCCTAAAATACACGAGAATATTGAAATGTATAAACTATCACCAACGCCTGCTAGTGAACCTTCACCACCCACTACGTGATAAACGCAACAATGGAAACCAGCTCCTCCCAATCGAGGAAGGAGATGAGACTGGGAGCAGTGAGGAGGACAATGATGACACCCAAGCCACTGGCGGATTCCTGGACCGAGTCCTGACTCACCTAGCCAACTACTCCCAACCATCTACAACCATTTTGAGAGAATGTAGTCGAGCAATCCCTCCATGACGTACGGCCACGATAGACGTGTGCGATGCCTTACAAAACGTAAGGAAAGGGACTTCTCCCCCAACAATTGAAACCAATATATTCATATCACGCACGGGATCACCAATTCCTCGCGTGTATCTATACAGATGGATCTAGGACAGATGCAGGAACAGCTTTTTCTTATGTCCACGGACCTCACCAGATATCACGCCGAATCCAAAATGCAACATCTTCATATACAGCGGAGCTATACGCATTATAGGTATGAAGCAGTGCAATATGCGGCAATTTTGCCCAACCGTGAGTTTGTGCTAGTGACCGGCTCACAAAGCGCCATCCAAGCAATTAACAGCTACAACCCCTCTCATCCCATAGTCTCTCTAATTCAATAACGAATTAGCAAAAGCCGGAAGACCTTTAAAATTTGTTGGGTCCCGAGTCACGTGGGTGTTACCGGGAACGAAGCGGCAGACAGGTCCGCCAGGAATGCCCTCACACAGGGCATAAACCCAATACATATTCCCCGGAGCGACTTTAAACGGTACTATAAGCTGGCAGTCAGGCAAGAGTGGCACCAGGAGTGGCACATCTTGCCCCAGCCAGATCCTAACCACAAACTCCGCATGATTAACCTACAATCGCGCCATTTCCTGACGCCCCCTGTCGCAGCAGACAGTGGGAGATAGTGCGGGCAAGGCTCCGCGTGGGACACACATACCTCACCCACGGCTTCCTTCTCAATCGACAATACAGCGCCAACTGTGACACGGGGCTGACCATCCGTCACATACTTATAGAATGCCCACTATTCGCTGCTCAGCGAGCACAATACCTTGAACCTGTAAACTCCCCCTCGGATGTTCTCATCGGAGGGGCCGCAACACTCCATGGCCCATTGCAACAATTTCTCCTTTCTCTTCACATTCTACATCGTATTTAAAACAATAATGACCTACGGTACCTTAGAATTAAGGTATAACTAAAAAACAACTCAAGTCATTACTACTTCTACCATTAAATTTACTGTAGTGTAAGACCCCATTATCCCATAACGTTTCGGTTCCGGCCATATAGCCGAGTAAATCCTCCATCTTAGATCGCTATTGATCGTCTCCGATTCGGAAATAGCGGGACAATACAAATCTAATAATAATGTGTAAGTTTGGCAGATTTGTGAAAGGCAGAAAGAACTACTGACCTAAGTCCTAACGGTGTCAAGTTCCCTTATAGTGAGAAAAAGCGGGTGTTCCGTTCCCCTTGGCTCGTCACAAGCATAATTTTTAATTCAGTGATGGCTATGTGTGCTTTTCAAGAGGAAAAAATATGGCATGTAGCATCATAGTTTATTCTGTTTACCTGTAACCACTATTGCGTCCGTGGTTAATTTTAACAGGTGACGCTTGTTATTTATTTATATATTAATTTTACATATCATCTCTTGTTTTTGTGGCTTCACTCTCAAAGTGAAATAATATTGGTAACAAAAAACTTTTGTGGCGTTGTGTGCATCCTTAATTTCACTCATCAATGCTAGTTTATTTTAGTGAGAACTAGATAGTCTTGCGCAATTGGATTTAGCTACCTCCATATTGCAGGTTTGCATTTGTCCCCTGATGTGCAAGCTAAAGTGAAGCAACTCAAGACCAAGGAATCGGAACTGAGCATCAAGTTTTCTTCAAACCTCAACGAAGACAACACAAAATTATTTTTCAAAAAAGAGGATCTTGCAGGCTTACCTGAAGATCTCATTAAAGAATTCCCAGTGGTAAGACTGTGATATACTAGTCTATTGTAATAAATCTTTTTGCACACGGCTAATCCTGACGGCATTTGGACTGTCTATTCTTTAGATATCTTTCGTTTTCTACTTGAAAGCCCATTGGTTTGTCAAGTCTTAGCTTTAGCCCAACGGGACATCATTCTTATGGGGAGTTGTGCCTGCTTGGAAGCCCATATATTACCTATATTAGCCTTTTTTTAATACGTGTGGGCTTTAATGATCGTATGAGTATCTCCATATAGACTCCCTGTATAAATGTGTCTTGTAGTATCTTTTCCTCTCTTTGAAGCATCTAGTTGTGGCTTTGATAGCTTCGTAAATTTATGCATAACAATACTTGATGCATGGAAAGCTGACCGGCTCTCTGCTGCGAGGCGAGTGCAGCAGCTTTGAGTACGAGCGCCGCCGCTGCATCTGTAAAGCTTAGGATCTTTTTTTAAGGCAGTTGACATTATTCACTGGTGACAAAAAATATTGTAACTGCGTTTTCCCGTTAGTTGTGTAATTGTGGATGCTGTGCTTTATTAATTAATATTCGTTTGAAGTTGAAACACTGTTTGACAAGGGAATGACAGTGAATTTCTCCTTAGTTTTATACCTGATGGAGTGGCTTTTTTAACTGATCAAATAGATTTGCAACCCATAGCGGCGCCGAGGGAAGAGAAGGGGCTTAGGCCTCCCAATAATAGAAGAAGCCCCGCTTAGCCCCACCAATATTGCTGCCATGTAAGCAACATATTTCCTATAGCAGTGTACAATGCTTCGCATTTTACTTCAGCTTCCCTGGCCTTCCCAATGCAAATTTCCTTTGGTGCCTCTATTGGTTGCTGCACCCTGGAATGACAGGTACTGTCGGTTGTAAAGGAGTCTACAATACAACCTCGTGCGCATTACAACTCGCGATTACCTTTGCCATAGCTAACTAACCCTTCTGGACGTGCTCACTTAACTTCCTTCCATTTATTGTGTTCATACTAATAATGATTAGTTATTTTCTTCGCTTCTTTCCCGACTTGCTGCCCAGGCTCGTTGATTCTGTGTGGAAACATCCTCGCGCCTGAGCTCCACGTTTCTCGTGACATGTATACTGTGTATCCGTTCTTTCTTCCTCTTTTTGGATCACAGTGTATGCTGTGGGTAGGAAATGTTCAACTAGGATATAATAAGAATCACAGCTTGTGATTGTTCCTACATCACCGATTTTTCTTATCTTGTATTAGTTAGTATTACTGTACTTACTGTTTTATTAGTGCTCGTGCAGTGTGTGATTATAGAAAAAAAACTTGTTAAGATTATAAAAAAACTTGTTAAGCATTTTTAAGTATAATTTCTCTTGCATACGTCTAAATTTTGATGCCTGGTTTCATAGCTACATATAAGTCACACATTTTGATTGAATCATAGCAATCGATTACCTTTTGAATTATCCAGAATTTCAATCCTTGTAGTTCGACCCGCCACTTGAATTGAGTTTCACTCATAATCGTTTTGTGATTCCGCAGTCGAAGACTCTGGTAATTTACCGGAGCAGAATTGAAGTTTTAGCTGCCTCAAGCATCATCAGTCCTAAGTGGCGGAATAACGAAACTTCAGGATTGCATTTCACGACAAATTGAAGCTAATTGCATCAGATTATCTTGGTCCCAATGAGCAAATGAAGGATGCTGTGTGTGCCTCTATGAACTGGACCCATAGCTTCTTGGTTAATTGATTACTTGCTAGCGAAGCGGATGAGCGGCCTTAGTTGTATCAGATTATTTGTCCGTTTGCTCGTTGCTCCCCTGTACGAATATGTCGAAGCCTTCCACAGGTGGAGCACTTTGTGTCTGACTCTAAATATTAAAATGCATAGCCTATTAATATGTTTCTCGCAGTAATACTAATTTTAGCATGTCATCCATGTAGGAAGCTTGTCAGTTGATTGTAATTAATATTAGCCTGGTAACGAAAACTCATGCTAATTCACTTTTGATGCTCTTCTCAGGGCAATGATGGTCTCTTGGAAGTCACCATCAAGTATAATCATCTGTTTCCTGTGATGAAGAATTGCAGAATTCCTTCCACTCGCAAAGCAATGATCACCGCAGCAAATCAAAAGTGAGAGCCATGCATCTTCTACAACTTCTAGTAATTATATTTATCTCTGTGTTTGTTTGGAAATTTACTGCAAAGTCATTAAATTTTTACCTAAGTAGGGCGAATGTTACTCGGCTTACTCTGTGCGTGCAATTGTTCCGCCATCCCCCCTCTCGTACTGCATATTAGTCTTTGTGACATATATATTGCTGCGCGATATTTTCTATAGCTGCATGTGGTAATGTCTTGCGTTGATGAGTAAATTGTAGAGACTTCTGCTCCAGCTAGTGCTTCATTGTTTTTTGGATTATTCAGTTCCAAAAAGTTTTGCAATTTTTTTTTTACTTTTCCATAGATTATTTTACAAAGTTGTTTCAAAACATTTGTGTTCCACAATCTATGTTTTGTTTTCACCGCTGAATTTCACTCATGCTATTATCGGCGTCGCACAGATGTATGTCCAACAACACACCTCTGCTGGAGGAGCTCATCCGCATCCGCCACCAGCTGGCGCTGCTGCTAGGCTACCCCACCCACGCCGCCTTCATACTAAGCGACCGCATGGCCAAAACCACCGAGGCCGTCGCCACCTTCCTCTCAGATCTCCAGGCCAAGCTGAGGCCGCTGTCTTTGAAAGAGAGACAAGTGATGCTCGAGCTCAAGGAGGAAGAGGTAATGGTGTAATCATTGTTTTGCTGTGAAGACTAATGGCTTGTAAGTTGGATAAGTAAGTTGGATAATTTTTCACTGTTAATCTGAGCCGAATTGGTGTTGAAAGCTCCAACTCTTGATGACCTGCAATGGTTGCAATCATATAAACTATTTAACTTTACCCTGCATGAAGAAATATTTTCTGAATAGAGGTTTATGAGGTTGTTTTTCCGTCTTTTGTTTATTTTATTTGCGGTGTTCATTTGCTGATATTGTCTTCGTTTGTGACATTTACTGTCATCATTTAGCTACCATTTTTATTTAGGTATATTTTTTATTCATGGTGTTCATTGGCTATTCGTTCTTGTTTCCATGTGTTTTATATACGAGGTTAATTTTTTCAGTATTCTGTTTCTTTCACGTAGTGTTTTTTTTTTGTTGTTGTTGTTGTTTTGAAGCACGTAATGTGTGTTGCAGTGCAAAGAGCTCGGCCTGGAGTTCGATGGCAAGCTGAATCTGTGGGACATGCGCTACTACATGGATATGGTCGAAAAAAAGAAATATGCCGTCGATCACACTCTGGTGAGTCATTGCGTGGTTGTGAAGTGTACAGCAGAACTCCTCAAACAGACTCATAAAACCGAGAAAACTCCTGAAAAAAAGACGCGAAGCCAAGAAATTTTTGAAACATAGACTATGTAGAACGTCATTTCATTTGTAGCTATAGCGGACGCCCTCCGTATTGAGTGTCGAGCAAAAAGTGTAGTAGAACTTAATTGGTAGCAATTTATATTCATCTGTACAAATCATGATTTCCTATGGTGTAAGTCTAAGAATATGTTTTACGAATGTATGGGAAACGAGCGTTGCACCTCGAAACTGAGACAGAGACAACATGCGTGTCTTCTGAGTTCCATTGTACTATATGCAAGTATCTGCAGTAAATGTTTGCTTGCTAAAGGAATAAAAAATTTCCTTGTACTCGGACGAGTTTGCTATACAGGAAGTTTTGCGATACAATTTTGCTGCTCCGTTGATGATGCGTTAGTTTTTACTGTTCTCGACTTGCCATTCCCATGCCCGTTGACCAATTGTGGAAACCCTCGCACATTGGTCCCACGTTTTTCGACTTACTGTATGTCATGTATTCCTTCTTCTCTTTGATAGTCTGTTGTAGTGAAGTTGGGAGTTTTAAACTTTAACTTTCCAATGTTTTGCTAATAATATTAATGATATACCTGTTGTTTATTGCAGCTGAGAGAATACTTTCCCCTCAGTCGCGTGCTGAGCGGCATGTTCCAGATCTACCAAACTCTTCTCGGTGTGACATTCACCCAAGTGGAAAATCCTGCCGTGTGGCACGAGGACGTCTCAATGGTATGACTTGTTCTGTTCGCTTCTTGATTGTCTCTCCCTCTCTTAATTGTGTTCTAAAATTGTGATGTATGCTCTTCATCTTGTAGCTAATAATTAATATGAAAATTGCATTTGCTCCTAGCCATGCCATTCTACATCGCAAAATGTTGCTACTGCGCTATAAATTTTGTAGGATTGAATTGTTCGAAAGAGTGCACACTTGTTGCAATGGTTGTTAATGTTTGGTCTTTATTATCCCAATTGATGCAAAGACTCTTAATAAATATAATAAACGTCATTGCATGCTAACTAGCTAACGCAGATCATAGTGTTAATACCGTACGGCAAACCTCTAATATTACATTGACGGTTTACGACCAGACCGATGAAAACGGTGCCAGACAGGGTGAACTTTGTGTACAAATTTCTGCACCTACGGCTGTAGCGACTCTCATATTGGCCACACCATGAATGCCCTCAATTTCGCTGTTACTGATTCCCAGAAATTGCAATATATTAAAAGGAGAACCAAGCTACATATGTAAAATATGCTTACTGAGCAAAAGCATACGTTTCGGATAAAAATAAATTCATCTTCATTGCAGAAACATAGAGAGAAGTCATGGAGCATAAATTCTGAAGGATCCAATTGAAGAAAAAGAAGCATTATAAAATTCTCATTTACAGACCCTTATCAAAAGCGGAAATGAAAGACGAACCTAACTTAGTTCTTGTCAGGGTACAGCAGACTGGCAGTTGTCATTACTTGCTTTGTCCGTATATATAAAAATCGATTCTAATAACCAGAAATCTTGCTCATCATTTGTACTTCCAATTGCAGAAAAATTATTGCTTTTGATGAGATGATTTTTGTTGAAACTATCAGAACGGATGGCTGAATTTGAAGGCGCGTAATTGTTGTCCCGTACGATGCGAAATACCGTACCCCGCTGTTGAGCTATCTTCTCGTAGAGATGTACTGAAGTACCTCCATGTACGACAGCTGACGGCTGTCACATGCCTACACACTTGATTGAATAAGAGCAGTTGTATCTAGTATTTATCTCCTCAGTTTTTGATCACATCCACAATAAAGTGTGATCCAAGCAGCAAGGCGAACATCACGAATGACCAAGTGTTTGAGGACACATTATATGCATCGAGTCGGCCAAGCGCGCTACCACGGGCAGGAAATAAGACGCAATGCCTCTCAAAGAGATGAAAAAGAAAAACAAAAGACAGAAGGAAGGCACTTCTATGGACAACCCCTTCCGTTGCCTTCCGCACGGGAGAAGGTAGGAGCCCCACGGAATAGGTCGGCCACTTCGATCAGCAGCCCACCTCGCGGAGCGAAAGAGGAACGATAGAGAACCTACTCAACCTTATTATTAAAATAACCTCGCTGCAGCCAGTTGCTACATCCCCTAGAGAAAAGTCACTTAGGCTCATTTGTGGACGTTATCCCCAAGATATTGTGCCGGGGATGGGGTCCGCCAAAATATCTCCCTGAGGGGAGAGCGAATGAGAGCATCCACAGGGTCACAGCTCACTGAAGCGCTCTAAGCAGCACTGACATAACCTTAGCAGCCTCCAGTGATGGCTGATGGGGCGAATATCCACATCCGCGATACATTCTATTTTGACATCCGCGGATGCTAAGACGGTAACATCCGCAATCGTATCCGCGGATGTCAGCACTGTAAGATCCGCATCCACAGCTAAGGAGACGCTGATGCGCTGGTTTATCACTGTACAATAAACTCACCCATAGCGCTGAAAACTGCAAATTCTCATTTGGATCGAAATGTGTGCAGCCGCTGTCCCTGTCAACAAAGCACCATCTAAGTTTTCTTCCCAAGTGTTGTAAAAACTGCCGTCCTGAGAGGGTGCGTGTGTGTTTGTGGTGGGGTGAATATCCGCACCTCTATTGAACATCTCCATCTGCGGATGTCGAGATGGTAACATCTGCAATTGCATCCGTGGATGTCAGAACGCTTAAAGATCCGCGTCCGCGGATGTCTAAAAAATATCATCCGACCCATCACAATCATTTTCTTACGACCACCGCATGGAGCCTCACTCCGCCAATATCGTGATAAATACCTTTACAGTCATGTACAGCTCTTCAAATAAAGTCAATCTAAGACTATCAGAAACAATTAGCTACTATAAAAGAGTTCAATCCATTTATCAATGCTCACTATGATGAAGCGGTCAACCTGTTACAAATGTTTTGATTCTGGCAACAGCGAAATCATAGTTAAGCGTCGGCAACTATGCACCAATCTTCGACCAGTATTCTTCAAGTTGACATCTTTTTGCCTGTCACACTTTGCGTGCACAGAACTATTTACTTCATGTCTTCACTCACATTTCGCATGCATCCACCACATCGCTTGTAATTCCTTGCTGCAGTTTGCCATGGCTTTTGTTGCTAGATTTGTACCTAACTTATCTGAGGACTTCTTTTTGTGACAAAATATTTTCGTCTCTTTGTAAGAAAGGTGAATGTCGAGGCTTGCATTGATGTAGTTACGTGTCACATAATGCTTGTAGAACCTCTCAATTTGCATTTTTTACCCCTCTGGGGGGGAGGGGTTAAGTTCTCCCCTCCTATGTTATATGTTGCAGTTCATTGTATGGGACCCCGTAGGTTTTCTTTGCTTCAGCTACGCCTTCGGGACGTCTTTCCTTCTTCTGTCGCACTGCCATTGATGGCGCTATATTCTGTTATTCCTCTTCTTTCCCGGCTTGCTGTTCCGATGCGCGTTAATCCAGTGGTTGTGAACACTTTCATGCTTGGGTTTCACGTTTCTTCAGACATAGTATCTGTCTCTTATTTCTTCCTCTGTTAGAACACCTTTGTTGTGGAGACGGCGGCTTAAACTATTAATTACGATAGTCATAACTAGAGTCCTCTGAGAGCGCATACCTCCGCCAAGGAAGGCAATGTTAACGAAAATTAAGATTGATTCTGAAAATAAAAGGTCAATATCGTCACCAAAATTTAGTCATTTGTACTTCTTGACAATAATAACAGCTTCTTGAATTCTCTTGAAGATTCTTCAGTAACTTTTGAGTTACGTTCTACAAACATTTGTCATATACACAAACAAACTAACCGATCATCACCAAAATTTGGTCATCTTTATCTTCCAACAATTCCTTCAAATTTCATCAAGATGCATTGTTAACTTTTTGAGTTATACTTCTGACCAATATTTTGACAAATGTTAGTCAAACGGACAAAGCGATCATCATCAGAATTAGATCATTTGTGTCTTTTTTTAACGTGTTTAACAATTCCCGCAAATTTAATGAACATCCGTTGATAAATTTTTAAGTTAATAGTTCTGACACACAGTTTAATAAACATAGAGACAAACAAGCCAACCAATAAATCAATACCAGAATTTGGTCATTTGTCCCTAGTGATTACCCAAACAATTCATAAAATTTCATAAAAATCAGCCCATAACATTTTGAGCTATACTTTCGAGAAAAACAAAGAGGCAGACAGAGAAAGAAACAAGCGACTGAACGGATCTTCACGGAAAGTTGATCATCTGTTGCTCTTAACATTGGTACCTAATAATCCTTGTCAATTTCATAGAGATCTCGCCCATAACTTTTGAGTTATCTTGGTGACAGACTGACACAGAGACAGACATAACTTCCATGGCGGAGGTAATAGTAATATTTCCCTGCTCTAGGCTTTTAAACACAGTAAGATGCACCCAATGCTTAGCTAAGCATTTGCTAGTAAAGTATATGAACTTTCTGTGCACCTACGACGTGCTGTTGCCTACTGTATAGACGTAATCTGGTAGGGCAAACCTAAGTAAGTTATGTATGTGACAACAGTGCTGGACTTTTGATAGAACTGGTTAATCATTGCACTTTTTCTCATTTACAGTACGGCGTCACCGACACGGACAGCAAAGAACTGTTGGGGTACTTCTTCCTTGATCTTCACCCACGTGTTGGCAAGTACAGCCATGCTGCTGTCTTCCCTCTCCAGCCAACGTGCGTCTTCTCTTCGGAAGCTGAGCGGCAGGTGATGTTTTGTGCTTTCTTTGTTTCTCCTCGTCCTGTTCAGTTACAGCTGAGTGACAGGTGATATCTTGTGTTACCTTATCTTTGTCTCTCTACGCCTTCTTCAGCTCTGACTGAGAAGCACTCGACATGTTTTATGTGCTATGTGCCAGTACTGACTATAGTCTGTGCTTCGTTGCAGGTGTCTGTCTGTGGCATGCTGTGCAACTTCAGCAAACCAAGTGCAGAAAAACCTGCTCTGCTCGAGCATTCGGAAGTCGAGACTCTCTTCCATGAATTCGGCCATGTGATGCACAACGTTTGCAGCCGCGTGGATATTGCCATGTTCTGCGGCACGTCTGTGGCCCGTGATTTTGTGGAAGCTCCGTCCCAAATGCTAGAAAACTGGGTCTGGGAAAAAGAGACGCTTTCACTCATGAGTGCTCATTACAAGGTAACTTCCCCTATCCATTTTTGTGAGACGGTGTTTTGTATCTCGTCACTTTTATTTACAAGGAATCTTGGTTTCCCATACGTGTTGTCGTGTAGAGTGAACTAAAGAGCCATGTCAAGTGTTGAGGCGTAATTGCATATCTGCGAGACTTTTCAGTTGATTGTTGGTAGACACACTACGTTCTATAGACGAAACTTTGACTTTTTTTACTGTTATTTTTAATTTGTGTTGTAATGCCTGCTGTTACGTACCTACATTATTCATCACGGCTCTGTAGTGTCGTGCCCACTAGCAATTACGGTTGTGAGGCCTGGTTTTGGCCATACATTTATCTCAGTATCAGCACTAGGTAGGCTATAACCCTAAGCTGGAGGTTGAGCATGAAAACTACAGATATCAGTGCTGGACTCTTCAAGGAACATAGAATGGACCATAGGGTTAAGTTAGTTATACTCACTGTAGCTACTATAGAGAATCGGTCCCCTTAAGTATCCCATAGTAGTGATGGGCGAATATTCGCATCTGCAACCGCGGAACATCCACACTTTTTTGACATCTGCATCCGCGGATGCTAAAATGGTAACATCTGCAATCGCATCCGCGGATGTCAGAACTATAAAATCCGCTAAAGATCCGCAACGAAGGAGGAGCGGATGTGCAGGTTTACCACTGTGCACTAAACGCATCCACAGTGCTAGCACGAAAACTGGCAAATTCTCATTTGGATTGAAATGTGTGCACACGCTGTCCCACTCAACAAAGCTCCATCTAAGTTTTATACCCAAGTATTTTACAAATAGACGTCGTGAGAGGGTGTATGTTTGTTTGTGGTGGGGTGAATATCCGCATCTGCATCCGTGGAACATCCGCACGTCTTGTAAATATCTGCATCTGCGGATGTCGATATGGTAACATCCGCAATTGCATCCGCGGATGTCAGAACGCTTTAGGGTCCGCATCCGCTGATGTCCAAAAAATGACATACGAACCATCACTATTCCATGAGTTTGCTGACTAGTCTTGGCTAGGCCCTAGG
Organism: Parhyale hawaiensis; assembly: GCA_001587735.2. Classification (NCBI taxonomy): domain Eukaryota; kingdom Metazoa; phylum Arthropoda; class Malacostraca; order Amphipoda; family Hyalidae; genus Parhyale; species Parhyale hawaiensis. The sequence continues at coordinate 5,963,543 of LQNS02000211.1, read as the reverse complement.
GACATCTTTGTTTCTGTACTTGCTTTAGTTCCTTCAATGTTCGTGCTCCGACTATTAATGCGTTGTTCTATTTTTTTACTTCTTGTGTCGATGCGCGGTGATTTAGTGTGGGAACAACCTCGTGCATGGGCCCCACGTTGCTCTTGATATATACTTGATGCCCTTTCTTTTTTTCCTACCATTTTCATTCGAGTGTCCGCTGTCAATTGGGCGACCTTTACCAACGCTGTATACGTACCGTACTTGATACTTACACATTACAAGCTACACCAGGCCTGTTTATGTCAGACCACATACCGTATTTCTTGTTTCATAAAATCTACCCTGTAATTAGCAACAGTTATTGGAAAAAATACGACTTGATTTTCAAGTTTAAAAATAAGATGCGCAGTGATTTTTGGGGACATTTTTCACGAAAAACTGTGTCTTATGACACGGGAAATACAATTGTTTGGCTTACTAATGGTGCATATTTGTCCAGACTGGGGAACCA